>JBBPBX010001278.1:41942-78098 GCA_038048925.1 Garcialebias charrua
AGAAAATAAGGAAATACTAAATAAATAAGGGAAATAAACAAATGGGAAAATGAAAAGTTTTTCAAACAGATGTTGAATGAAAAATAGGTGAAAGAAAAATGGGTAAAAAAAAGGGATTGTATGAGAAATTGATTAATGAAAATGGGAAATACCAAATCAGGTAAATGGAAAAAGACAAAAGAAAAACTTGTTAAATTGAAAAATAGGTAAATGAAAATTTGATTAAGTAAAAGTGGGAAAATAGGTAAATGAAAAATTGATTAAGTAAAAATGGGAAAATAGGTAAATGAAAAATTGATTAAGTAAAAATGGGAAAATAGGTAAATGAAAAATTGATTAAGTAAAAATGGGAAAATAGGTAAATGAAAAATTGATTATGTAAAAGTGGGAAAATAGGTAAATGAAAAATTGATTATGTAAAAGTGGGAAAATAGGTGAAAATAGGTTAATGAATGACAAATAACTATTTATTTCACCATTTTATTTATTTATTTAATTTTGGCTAAAACGGCTCCCCATACAAATACAGTACATTTGTTTTTCTAGAAATTAAATGTGAAGCAAAGATTCTATGGTAAATAATGGCCCACAAAACATATACATTTTTTAAAATTTAGTCTTTATGTTTCTATAGCCATCAGACAACGTACCGTATTTTTCGGACTTTAAGGCACATAAAATGAAACAAGTTCATTTTGACAGATGTTTGAGCGCCGTGTACTACATAAAATCAGTTCGAGGTCAGTATGCACAACCAGAATTAAGTGCACCGGATTATAAGGCTCACTGTCGATTTTTCAGAAAATTTTATGATTTTAAGTGCGCCTTATAGTCCGAAAAATACGGTAAATTATATTTTCATGTATCACGCTGGAAAGAGTTTCATTTATTTGCTTTCATTTACTGTCCTGTGCTTCAGTACCTGCACCACTGCAGGAAAGTCTATTAATTTATTCTTCTACTTTTCGAAACCCTAGGAACCACAAGTAGACCTGCTGCCTGAAAGCAAAGGACTCTGTTAAGAAATATGGATTTGCATATTTGTAAGCTGTAAAAGTAAGCAGTCAAGCCAAGTCATAATCTAACACAAATAAACATCAATATATTTATTGTGAAAATGACTCCAGTTGTCTCAAATGGAAAATGATTTGAATGTGCACTCAACTAGATTAGATACACCTTAGGTTACGTGTGTCATCATGGGGGTGAAGGGTTTCCTCTCAACAGATCCAGTTTTGTGGGGAGTTTGGTTTCTTTAATGTAACAACATCCTGCTGAGGTGACTATCCTCACCTGAGGGTGTAAATCTTACCGCCTCACCTGGTTCTGTAAGTGTACTACAGTATTTATACCTCGTTGTATTAGAAAAACGATCTGCAGAAGTGTTTTTAAACTGCAGTCCATTTTTACTGTGTGCATACAGTACAGTGAAACGGTACTCCACATGTATGTGGAGAACTCATTAAAACCATTAAATACAATACTCAGTGTACTTGCAATGCAGTGGTGGGGGTGGGTGGGAACTGATGATCGGGTGACATTGCGCATCCCGCAGACCACTGGACCGTTGAAAGACAAGATTGTAGTCAAACTGAGAAAAAAGGTTCAATACATGATACTGGTGGTGCTCTAAGGGGGGAACTTAGTGGTGCTTCAGCTTCCTCCCCCAGTCCATGCATGGCATGTCCACAGGTAATTAGGTGATACTGATTGTTTGGAGTGGGGGGTTTGAACAACTACAGAAAAAAGCAGATGAGCTAATAGTTGTCCAAAAGTTGCTCAATAAGCTATTTAATTTGCAAACTGAAATTTAGCGTGACAAAAGCAACTGTTTGTTGTTATATTTTATCAAGAGCGTCAACGAATGTCAAATAAATTAATACAGATTTATGCATGTTAAATTAATATTGTGGTTTTTTTGCTGTTGGTAGGTACAGGTAGTCCTCGACTTACGACGTAGATCCGTTCCTACGCGGCGTCGTAAACCGATTTTCGACGTAAGTCGGAACATGCGTACATACTGCACCATATACATGTACAGTACAGGTTGTCCTCGACTTACGAGCGAGTTACGTTCATACGAGTCGCTCGTAAGACGAAAATTCATATGTCGGAACCCGAAACACGTGTCGCTCGTAAGTCCGGATTTTTGGTCGTAAGTCGGAAAATGTATGCTAGCGCTGCGCCGAACACCCGTTTTTCAACACAAACGTACATACTGGTTCATAAACATGCTCAGAACTTTGTTTACAAACGGTTAGCTAACACACTTTCATCTAAAAACACATACCAGTGCTGTATTTTCTGTATTTTCTGTATTTTCTGTACAACTTTACTGTTCATTAGTCCGCTCGTAAGTCCGGAACCTCGTATGTTGATGACGTCGTAAGTCGGGGACCACATGTACTGTATTACCAAGCACTTAGCCTATCCTAACACAGTACATAATTATCAAAAAACACATACGTTTGGGAGCCATAATGAAGGGGAAAAAGAGTTAATGGCCTTCTGGGATGCTGGTGACGCCGTCCTCCTCGGTCCATCCGCCGTATTCCGTATTCCATTTACGACTTAAAACCGCATTCACAGTACAGTGCAGTATTCCTCTGCCGCTGCACCGCGTACAGTACAATATTTTCCGCCGCTGCACCGCGTACAGTACAATATTTTCCGCCGCTGCACCGCGTACAATACAATATTTTCCGCTACAGCGCTGCTGCTTTACGACGTAAAACTGCATTCACAGTACAGTGCAGTATTCCTCCGCCGCTGCACCGCGTACAGTACATTACTGTATTCTTCCGCCGCTGCGCCACTGCGTCACGACGTTTATAACGTAAAACTGTGTAACTTGAAATAAGGCTTTTCATAATAAATGGGAGATGCGTTGTACAAAAAATACAATAATAAATGAAATACCTGAATGAGAACACATCAGGGTTTGAATCAGTGCAACGGTTCAGCTTCATTCAGCACACTACAACAGTTACGTCGTAACTCGAGACCGTCGTAACCCGAGGACTACCTGTATTTTAGTTTAAAGTAGTTTGGTTAGGATTAATCAAGTGTAGGCTAACTTATGAAAATGTCATTTATTTTCATGTTGCATATTGCTGCAGAGTAAAAACCATTAAAACATCATTGATTGAATCAAAGTTTACCATTCCTTGGAGTAAGAGATATCACCTGATGCTATTCACGCTGGGTTTTAAGATCCTCTTATGTTGAGAAATGATAACGCTTAGTGTGATCCCACGAGATATTGCGACAAGTTTGTGCTCAGAGTACGTGTTAAGGATGACTCTCAGCTACTTTGTTGTAAAATTTTAGCTCAACATCTATACAGTAAAACTGACCGAGTTATAACCATATAGATGTTGGCTCATGGTGATTGGTCATCTTTATGTGGACTGACTCTAAAAGTTAATCGGTTGTAGATGCACATCCACTCTTTGTAGGTTTCATTAAAATATATCCAGCAGTTCATGTGATATTTAGCTAACAGGCAGAGCATGATTTGTCTGGGATTTGTGCACCAGTACAAAAAAACAATGGCCACTAACAGAATATTATCAAAGAGAAACACTTTTCCTTGTCAGAGGAGTGTCAGTGGTGATGACGTGCATTTGCTTACGATTTGACTGCGTATGGAAATGAAAGGTAGACTGGCTGCAGCCGTGGGTTTAAATCCTGCTCTGAAGCGATCTGATAAGACCTGAATGAGTAATTCTTCCACTATCACTAACAACTCTGTTGTCTTCAGGACCGTGCTCTCAGCATTTAGCTGCTCCAGTATGAGGCTGCTGGTTTGGCTTTACTGTACTGTATCTTTTATTATATTAGGTGACTGGTGTATTTTAGCTGAGGGTAAGTCAGGTCCTCTGGACGTTTTTTTTTTTTTTGGTGAAACATTTCGTCTTTCATCCAAAGGACTTCATCAGTCCAAGGAGCCACAACAAACTCAGTGCCACAAACAGTGCACTCACATAGTGGACCAACCAGTTTGCTACCTAGAAAGTTATCACTAGCAGCTACTAGTCACAAAAACACAGTTGCCATTTTATAAAGCTAAATCTCTAATAAAAATATCCCCAACACCAATGCTTGATGCATAAAATGGTAAATTAGCACGAACGAGTTGATTTCTTAGCTAGATGTAGTTTTCAAGGCTTGAATCTTTACCATGCACTGGTAGTTTATATGTGCTGTGAGAAGCAGGGAGGGCAAGAATTAAGAAAGTTGCATCACCTGCAATAAATTGCCATAAATGTGGGAAAAGCTGCTACCTAAAATAAATGACCAAAAATACAGAATAAAAATGTCATTTTCTGCCCCCCTGCAATAGTTTTCTGTCATGTTTTGTTTGGACCCCTCTGCTCACATCACTTTACACCACGCCCCCTTTGCTCCTCCACAGTAATCAGCCTTCGTCTCATGCACCTGTTCTGCTCTCTGTTCAAGCCTCAAGTTTTCTCTCACTAGTTGCCAGTTGATCAAACTCGCTTTGAAAGTAGATGTCCAGCGTTCATGCCATAGCCTCGACTGCCTGCCTTGTTTTGACCCCACACCTATCTCCTGGATTCCTCACTCTTTTCTGGATTTGGATTCTGCTCTCTGCGCACTGTGCAGATCTTGCTTGTTATTACCACAACTACGATTCTTGGATCACATTTTGGATTTCTCCTCTATTGTTCTTGACCTCTGCCGGCTCAACTGGACTTCGCCCGCAGACAATCCTGAGAATCACACTCTGTATAATCCTCTCTCGCTGCTGCAGCTCCCTCACAGTGCACGATATCAGCCTCAACACCTCTCTAAAGGAGTCCCCCTGTTATGGTTGGTGACTGTCACTGTAAAGCTCAGAACCCTCACAGCAAAGCCATGTTTATTAATTTATCTGTTGGACCTGTGCCCGGACCCAGACCTCCACCAGCAGCATTATTTCAATGAACTATTTAAACCATTCCTGTTGTTGTTGTGTACAAATCCAAAAACCCAACCTTGTTAAAAATGTGTGCACAAAAAGAAGTATGTTACTGAGATTTAACGACCAATCTAGATCTATAAACTACTTCATTCGGGTCCACACCTATACCGTGGTTCATATGAGGTTAACACTGGACTCCAGTAGTTCATCCCCTAGAAATACAATATATTTGCTCAAAATACAGTGAAATATCAAATACATAATTTACATGAATTTATAGACTTTGTTTAGGAATGTCTGTGGCTGTGTGCAGGGCCGGCCCAAGCCTCCATGGGGCTCTAAGAGAAATTTGTTTTGGGCCCTCTATTTCTGCTAATAATGTGGATCACTGCAATAAACTGTCAAATCAGATCATTCACCCACCTAACATAAACTCATAGCAACTCTGACAGCCCTGTTTACATTATCCTATATGGATCATCCAGTGCAGGGGCGTCAAACTCATTTTCATTCTGGGCCACATCAAGATCATGAATGTCCTCGAAAGGTAGGACATGGCAGAATGTATTGATAAAACGACCTATTAACAAACTGGTAAAATATAACTCTCTCTGCATTCAATGACTACTTCTAAAAATTAAATATTTTATGTTTGAGTAATTTGGCATTATAATCACAAAAACTGATTTGATTTGACTAATAAAGTAATACTGAATCACACAACTGTTATCTTGAAGTTCTTTTCTCTGTGGAGTCACAGAAATGGTTATGGCGGGCTGGATTTGGCCCACGGACCTAGAGTTTAACGCATGTGATCTTGTGGTAGTATAAGTAACAAAAGAAAGAAGAAGAAAAAAAAAACCCACCAGTGTGCAATGTATTTTACAGCAAAAGTTTGTCTGGTTTATTATCTTTGGTTTTAAATAACTGCAACAGTAATGTTCAGAAGTAATTTTTAGTGTAAGATGAACAACAAACAACAGATAAAATAACTTAGATGCATAAAATAAATTAAATTGTGCAAAAACAGACAAAATAAAATAACAAATATCAAGGAAATACATAAGATAAGATAGAACTTTATTGATCCCACAGGAAATTGTTGTGCCAGTGTGTAAATTAACAATTATTTGAAACCACATAAAAAGGTTAAAAAAAGAAATTTAAAGCTGAATAATTAGTTCTTAACTATGTAAATGTATGCAATAAATCGCAAAAGCTGAACTTACAATGTTAAATAGAATCATATTGAAATCGTTATCAAAAAATTTAAATTCCACTTAGGGGGCCCCCTAGTGGCCCCGGGGCTCTAAGCGGCCGCTTGGCTCGCTTATGCCTTGGGCCGGCCCTGGCTGTGTGTGTTTGCTATGGTGCTGTGGGTGTGAGCTGTTCCTTTTGATTTTACTGGCTCTGATTAGAAAGCATCTGAGACCAATGGATGGATGCAGGGGGTGACCTGATAATAATTAATAATAATTTGTCACATTTGTCATCTGTGTATGTTTCCCATACTTGACAGACGAAATTGGTCTCTGCATTTAACCCAACCACCACCAGGTGGTGCAGTGAGCAGCCGTAGTCAGCGCTCGGGGAGCTGGTGAAATAGATGTGCACTCATAGACACCCCAAGGTGTGCCGTGGCCGGGGTTCGAACCTGGGTCCTTCGGAAAACAAGTCCGATTATCTGCCACTACCCCGGCCACGGCACACCTTGGGGTGTCTATGAGTGCACATCTATTTCCCCAGCTCCCCGAGCGCTGACTACGGCTGCTCACTGCACCACCTGGTGGTGGTTGGGTTAAATGCATCTCCGTTCTCACCAACCTCCTCAAATCCTTCCACTCTGCAACCGGGCAGCTTCCTTCCAAAGTCAAAGTCAAAGTCAACTTTATTGTCAGAACTGCAATATGTACAGGATCTACACAGGACCGAAATTGCGTTTCTCTCAGTCCCTCGGTGCAACAGTAACCATCTAAACACTAAACACTAAAACATTTAATAAACATAAGCATAAAATAGTAAAAGTGTAACACTGTCCTGAGTTTTTTCATAATAGTATAAAAGTATGAAAATTTACACCAACACTGAAACACCAAACACCCCTAAAACACCAAACACCCAATGAACATAAGCATAAAATGAAATAATAAAAGTGTAATACTGTCCTGAGTTTTTGCATAGTAGTATAAAAAGTATATCTATAAAATAAACTGAAGGTTCTAGCATTGACATTTGCAAAGAGTGGCACAGCAGCATATAAGTTAATGTACACAGTATATGTATGAGGTAGTTGATGTTGGTATATAGGCAAAGTGGCATATGCAGTGAGGCACATAAGGCACATTTGGCATCCTTAGATAAGGCTAGTCAGAGAATGCTGTATATGTATCTGCAGTAGTGTAGATAAAAGTAGTGTAAATGTAAACAGTAGTAATAAATGTAAAGCAGTAGTAATAAATGTAAACCGTATTAATAAATGTAAACAGTGAATGTAAACAGTAGTATGACTATAGGCAGTAATGTAATACAAACATTAGTGCAAATATGAGAAGTAGTGCAAACTGAATGAGCACATGACCGAGAGTTTAGTGAATAACCCGTTTGATGACACAGAGTCCAGTGTTAAAATCTTTGTGTTGAGTGATAATGTGTGAGAAAGTTTTTTGTGTTAAGGCAGTTCAAATGGGAGGGGAGGCAGAGCAGGCAGAGTGTTTAGCATTCTGACTGCCTGATGAACAGAGCTGTCTCTCAGTCTGCTGGTTCGAGCCTGGAGACTCCTCAGTCTCCTCCCTGATGGCAGCAGTCTAAAGCGGCTGTGTAGTGGGTGTGTGGGATCACCTGCCATGCAGTGGGCTTTCCGAGTGAGGCGTTTGCTGTGTAAGTCCTGCAGTGAGGGCAAGGAGGTGCCGACGATCTTCTCAGCTGCTCTCACGATGCGCTGGAGGCTCTTGCGGCAGGATGCAGTACATGCACCAAACCACACAGTGATGCAGCTGGTCAGGACACTTTCTATGGCACCTCTGTAGAAGGTGCACATGATGGGGGTTGAAGCTCCAGCCCTTTTCAGCTTGCGGAGAAAGTAGAGGCGCTGGTGAGCCTTCTTGGCCAGTGCTGCAGTGTTCCTGCTCCAGGACAGGTCCTTTGAGACGTGCACTCCCAGGAACTTGGTGCTGTCCACTCTCTCCACTGCGGTGCTGTTGATGGTCAGAGGGGCATGTTGTGCATCCCTCTTCCTGAAGTCCACGACAATCTCCTTTGTCTTCTCCACGTTGAGAGTGAGATTGTTGTGTCCGCACCACAAGGCCAAGCGGCTCACCTCGTTCCTGTAGTCCGTCTCATCGTTGTTGCTGATGAGACCTACCACTGTTGTGTCGTCCGCAAACTTGATGAAGTGGTTGGAGCTGTACGATGGTGTGCAGTCGTGTGTTAGCAGGGTGAATAGAAGGGGGCTCAGCACACATCCTTGTGGGGCCCCTGTGTTCAATGTGATGGTGCTAGATGTGTTACTCCCGATCCGTACTGTCTGTGGTCTCCCGGTCAGGAAGTCTAGCAGCCAGTTACACATTGAGGTGTTCAGCCCCAGACTGTCCAGTTTATGGATGAGCTGTTGGGGGATGATGGTGTTGAATGCCGAGCTGAAGTCGATGAACAGCATTCTAACATAAGAGTCCTTCGTGTCCAGATGTGTGAGAGCTGTGTGGAGGGCAGAGGAGATGGCATCGTCGGTTGAGCGATTAGGTCGGTATGCAAATTGGAAGGGATCCAGGGAGGCAGGGAGGACAGATGTGATGCTTTTCATGACTAGCCGTTCAAAGCACTTCATCAGGATGGGGGTGAGTGCTACTGGGCGATAGTCATTGAGGCATGCGGGCGTTGCCTTCTTTGGGACAGGGATGATGGTGGTGGCTTTGAAACAGGTGGGGACGATGGCCTGGCTTAGTGAGATGTTAAAGATGTCCGTGAAGACCGCTGCGAGTTCCCCTGCACAGTCCTTCAGCACACGACCAGGTATGTTGTCAGGACCAGAGGCCTTCCGGGCGTTAATCTTGATGAATGATCGCCTTACGCTGTCTGAGGACAGCGCCAGCACCTGGCCATCAGGAGAGGGGGGGAGTTTATGTGCAGGTGTGCTGTTACTTGCCTCAAACCGAGCAAAGAACTCATTCAGTTCATTCAGCGTAGAGGTTGAGCTGTCACAGGTCTGGGGGGGTGGTTTGTAGTTTGTGATGGTCTGTATTCCCTGCCACAGACTGCGTGTATCCTTGCTGTCCTTGAAACGGTGAGCTATTTTCCTGGAATACTGCTCCTTGGCCTTACTGATGCCCAGATCCAGGTTCTTTCTGGCTGCCCTCAGGCCCACCTGATCTCCCGCTTTGAAGGCAGCATTCCTACCACTACCGTGGTATCATCCACATACTTCATGATGTGGTTGGCCTCAGACCTGGCCACGCAGCCGTGGGTCATCAGGGTAAAAAGAAGCGGACTAAGAACACAGCCCTGGGGAACGGAGGAGGTGTTCCTCCCCACCCATACTGACTGTGGTCCGTCAGAGAGGAAGTCAAGGATCCAGTTCCTGACGGTGATGCTGAAAACAACATTCATACATGGGGTGTTTTCCTCCTCCAGGTGTTGCAGACTCAGGTGGAGGCGATGGCATCCTCTGTTGAGCGAGTTGGAGCAGTAAGCAAACTGGACTGGGTCAAAGGAAGGAGTAAGAGGTGATGTGTTGCTTAACAAGACGTTTGCAGTACTTCACCATGATGGGCGTAAGAGCCACGGGTGATAGTCATTTAGGGCTATTGTTTGTTTTTTTAAGTACGGTACTGGTGTGACTGTGGCTGCCTGGAAGCAGGAGGGAACGATGGCTTGCTTCAGGAAGTTGTTCAACGTCTTATCAGCACAGGGGCAAGCTGGTCTGCACATTCTTCAAGTACTTTTCCTGGTATGTTGTTGGGTTCTGCTGCTTTCCAGGTGTTTATATGTTTAACCTGCCAAAATACGTGTTGAGTTTGTTCAGAAACTCTTTGTTGCCATTGCAAGGACTTTTGTTGTCCTTGTATATCAATCAGATGTTGGCATAAAAAAGAAAACTGGAATAAAAACTGCAAGCAACATATTGTTTTGTTTGTCGTCTTATTTTATTGGTTACATTGAGTTGCACGGTACTTACACATTTCATTCTTTAAAACGGTTTGGTTTTTAAAAAAGTGCACAGACAAGAAGTTCAGTATGGTTTTAAATACAGTTACTCGGCCGTGGAGTGTGTTCAAGATGTGCAAAAATCCATGTTCCCCGTGCAGTGCAAGATATATAAATCGTTTAAGAACGTCAGAGTAGCTGCCAAGTGCAAAACAAACCACGAAACAACACCGCGACCACACGGTGGGGCTCACTCGTGCTCTAAAGGGAATAAAACATGTTTACTGCGTCAGTTTCCCTTTTGGTGAATCCCTCAGAAACAAGAACAGGTCTAATTTACACAGAAAAGGAACACAAAATACAATTTAAATCCCATTTTCAAGCAGTCTACCGTATTTTTCGGACTATAAAGCGCACTTAAAATCCTTCATTTTCTCAAAAATCGACGGTAAGCGTTATAATCAGGTGCACCGTATGTATTAATTCTGGTTGTGCTTACTGACCTTGAACCGATTTTGCGTGGTTATTGTGAATGGGTTGAATAAAGTTTGACTTATCTGTGTTGTTTCACTTAATGCGCCTTATAATCGGCGGCTTTGGATGTTAGCAGTCCATTAAATGGCCATTATTAGTTATCATCTTCATATGTAGCAGTCAGACTGTCCCGTCTACCTCCCAGTAGGTTTAAAGGTACGTTATTATCGTTGATAATAGGCAACGTCACATGGGGTAAACTAGGAATTGTTTTTTTAATGTTCTTCAGCTTATGTAGCCCTTTTCCTAAACCTAACCCTACAACTGACGCAGAGGACCAACCCTAAACTTAACCCTCTTACCCTTGTGCCTAAACCTAACCAAGACCCTTTACTCTGAACCTAACCATGTGAGCCTGTTATGAGCGCTAACGATGCTAACAACGTACCTTTAAACCCACTAGGAGGTACAGGAAGGGCAATCTGACCGCTACGTATGGGGATGTTAACAACTAATAACGGCTATTTAAAGTGACAGTGACATGCATATCCTACAAATACAAAAATGGAAGAAAACATTTTAATATTTAAGAATATAATTGGCACCTTTTCCTTTAAACTTGGTGCAGCCAAAGTGAAACAGGAAGTGACATCAAAGGAGAACTTAAAAAAAAGGAACTTCCTGGGTTTGTTCATTGAAACAATATCTAAATCCAGAGTACCGGTAACTCTAAATAATCTAAGTGTCAGATTATTCTCTGCTGTCTGTGTTAGCCATTGTAGCAACGATCTGTTCACATGCAGGCATTCCCCTTTGACATCACTTCCTGCTATTGTGCATGCAACTATCTCAACAACTGTGCATCACAGTGGCTTGAAATTTATTTTGCAATACGTTATGAATGTTATCTTTGCAAAAACGCATTTGTATTTAGTACAAAATGTTGACGTCACAGGCACTTTAATGTCTGATAACATTCGAAGCGGGTGGTGCGCCTTGTATGAAAACAGACCTGTTCGCTGATATTGCGCCTTGTAATCTGAAAAATACGGTAATAACATCGTTCCTCTCTTATGACTCCGACTGTGATGTGCAGCTTTAGTTCTGTTTGCATAGGAAGGCACTCCTGCAGCGTCATGAATTATTCACAGTAAAAGATCAATTCTGCTAGAAAGGTTCTTCATTGCTACATTGATGACTGGGTTTTTGCTTTTCTCTCATTACACTGGGATAACAATAAGCACCTGAGGGAAATAAAAGAGGTGCTCCCCATTAAAACCAGGATTAGATTACAAAACGAGAACGTCTTGAAAATACTGATCGGAGTATTAAAGTGGGAGTTTTGTGGAGCGCCTCGTTTTTGATCACAGTTCAGGCAGACCTGCCACAGTGAGATAAAATGTGTATGGTGGTAAAACGCCGAAATCAATAAATAATGATAATATAAGATCGTAAAGGTGTCAAATTATTTTACGTAAGCTACAAATGGCAGTTTAGAGAAAAACAATCAGATCGGACAAACATTAAGAGCGAACAACTTGTTGGAAAGTAGCTAAAACACATCAAAAGGCCTATCCTAAGAGGAATGCATATCGCCCGCCACCTCTAGTGCAAGACTCTTGTAATCTTAGGTCAAGAAACAATAGAGGCCATTGTGGTTCTGCTCAGTCTCATGCGCTAACTCCCAACGTGTCAATATTGATTTCTGCACCAAATTCCTGCTTAATATTTGCAGAACTGACAGAGATACGGCCATTTTTTTTTGCGTTTAAGCTGATTATAAGCTGGGGGGGGTCAGTCTCAGGTGATACCACGACAAATATTAGCTCAACATCTCTAACGCTGTCTGAGCTGTAGTCATTTTTGTGAGTGGGCTAGCAGGTAGAACGTCAATACACAGTATTTAGAAAAGAATGGTGTGAAAAAGGCATCATTTTTGTAACAGATATCCTAGATTCTAATGGAGATCTTTTAAATTTCTCATCTTTTGTTGGAAAATATAACCTTAACTGCTGTCGTAAAGATTTTATGAAGGTATGTAAAGCAGTCCCTTTAGCCCTGATTCAGTTAATTAAATATATAATTATTTATTCAAAAGTGACTGTTTCGATGCCCACATTAAAAGTAAATGAGTGTAGCTTAGTTGACTTCAAATGCAATAACAAGATTATCAATGAATGTATGAGACAAACGATTTATTATGATTATAACATAAATTCATTCAAGAATCCTCCCAATATAAATCATGGGACCATGATGACTTCTGCTCACTCTAAATTCATCAAATGGCCAGAATCTCCTAAAGTGCAAGAAAACCATTTTAAAATAATAAACAAGATTTATCCCGTTGCCATGTTTCTGCACAGAAGATTTAAATTTGAGGTTGATTTGTGTGCCTTTTGTAAATCTGAAGATGAATCCCTTGAGCATTTGTTTTTTTTATGTCAATATTCTCAAAGTTTTTGGACTGACATCACAAACTGGATTAATCTAAAACTCAACATTCCCTCTTTTGATATTGATGTCATTTTATTCTATGTAGACAACTTAAGCTCAGATTACTCCGATGCCATAAATATAGTCGTCCTTATAGCAAAGTACCACATTCATTGTAGTAAGTGGAGGGATAATAAGCCATGAATGAATTCAAGTCCTATTCTTCATTAAGTAGATTAAAAAACTGGAAAACTGCTAGAACCATCTCACAACAGTTATCTAAAAACTTGCTGTTTTAAATTTCTAATATTGTCCTGCTCCTTTGTGTACTTTTTCATTTATTGTTTTTTGATATACAGGTGGTCCTCGACTTACGGCGTTCCAACTTTACGAACGAGCTCCGTTGAAAAGCATTGCATCGAGTTAAGGCGTAGATGCGGCTTTACGGCGCAGCGTTAGCATACATTTTTCGACTTACGGCGAAAATCCGGGTTTACGAACGCCGCGTGCAATACATTCCGACTTACGTTAATTTCGTGTTACGAACGGTGCGTAGGAACGGAACTCGTTCGTAAGTCGGGGACTACCTGTATATATATTTCTCAACTTTCATCATTTTGTAAACCGCCCCCAAGCTTGTAGTTTGTAGATATGATATCCTTCACGAGAGTTTGTATATATTTTTGCTTATGTAGTGTTCTGTAGTTCTGTTTGTAAAAAAAAAAAAAAAAAAAGTTAGTTGGCTGCGGCGGCCATCTTGAATCAGGCTGACTCCAAAGTTTAACTAGTTGTGGACATTTGGTGATAACTTTTTGTAGATTTAATGACAATCCGATCAGTGATTCCCAAGATATTGTAGCTGTCACGAGGAGTGGACTATGTGTTATGTCTTTCCCACAATGCTTAGCGGTATGTTAGTGTTCTGGCAGCACCATGAGTGAGATGGAAGTCTGTGATATACACCTGCCTCTTGTGCGCCATTAAAATTTGGTTATTAACCGTAGCTCAGCTCGGCGTGTTTTCATTGGTTTCAACCCACACAAGGTTACAATATTTTGCTAACAGACAAACGAACAAAAAAAACTTTGGTGCCAAACCATAAAAATTTTGATTTTCCTCCATAAAAGGAGAATACAGGTGGTCCCCGACTTACGAGCGAGTTCCGTTACTACGACTATTTCGTAAGACGAAAATTCGTATGTCGGAACACGAAACACGCGTCGCTCGTAAGTCCGGATTTTCGGTCGTAAGTTGGAAAATTTATGCTAGCGCTACTACGAACACTCATTTTTCAGCACAAACGTACATACTAGTTCATAAACATGCTCAGAAACTTGTTTACAAACTGTTAGCTAACCAGCGGTTTCGGATGTTGTCATTCCATACAATGGGCTCTATCAACTGTTATCATCCCCATAGTCTATCGGAGAAACTGTCCAACGTACCTCCTAACATGTTTCAAAGAACATTATCAGCGTTATAATCGCTGTTATAAGGAGGCGTGTTTCCGCGAACCCGGAAGTGGTGTGTTTTTCAGCTTATGTAAGCGTTTCCCTAAACCTAACCTTAACACTGACCCAGATGTCCAACCCTAAACCTAACCCCAGCTCACCCTTGTGCCTAAACCTAACCAAGACCCTAAACCTAACCCAAGAAACTTAAATCGAAACCTAACCACGAAGCGGAGCCTGTTGTCATCCATTGTAACGGTGATAACGTACCTTTAAACCTCGTAGGATGTAGAAGAGGGGCATCCTGACCACTACGAATGAGGATGATAACGGACATTTTGACCGATATGTATGGTTGATAACATCCGAAGCGGGTTAGCTAACACACTTTCATCTAGAAACACACACCAGTGCTGTATTTTCTGTATGTTCTGTTCTGTACAACTTTACTGTTCGTTAGTCAGCTCGTAAGTCCGGAACCTCGTATGTCGATGTGCTCGTAAGTCAAGGACCGCCTGTAAATATTCTGATATGTAAGAAATGCGCATGCGCCCCTGCATTAAAGAGCCTTCTCCTTGAGGTGCACCTGTCCATTGAGCTCCTCGTGGCCCGGACACCCACGGGTGCACCGGACTCTGAGCAGGACGTCGGACAGTGCGTCCTGGTACAGACTCAGGAGCATCCATCCGGGCAGGTACAGCAGCGTCACCAGCCCCATGACGTGCTGCGGGTAGTGGGAGTAGTCCCACGAGCAGGCCCCGAACTGCCTGAGGACCAGGCCCCACGTGAACTCCCACGCGTACACGCAGCAGATGTTGATGGGGAGTCTGCGCAGGGTGCTCCAGCCGCGGCCGAAGCGCAGCCGGAAGTAGAGCTGCTCCACCGCCAGGCTGCAGCTGCCGTACATCAGGAAGGACCAGAGGGACGTGTGGCCCCCCGGGGCCCGGTTCTCCAGCAGGTTGAAGAGGGAGGTGAAGAGCACCTCGTCCAGGAAGCCGTGCATCCCGAAGAACAGGAAGCGCGCCAAGCCGGGGAGACCGCCGCGGGGGCGCGCGCCGCTCCAGATGTTGTCCTCATCCGCGCTGGAGGCGGCGGGGTGGTACTGCAGCTGTGCGAGGAGCCGGTGGAAGACCTGAGAGAAGTACAGAGCCACGAGGTAGTGCACGGCCAGCTGCGCCCCGGACACCACGCTCCCGATCAGGATCTGCAGCGCGATGTACACGGAGGGGTACACCGCCAGGTGGAACACCGCGGGGCGCGCGCGCTTCTTCTGCGCGTAGATCTTCTCCAGCGCCAAGTGCGTGAGCGCGTGCGCCACGCACAGGTACGCGGAGGAGAAGCCCAGCAGCTTGGGGTCCCGCTCGTGGAAGAGCCCACGCAGCGAGGACAGCAGCACGTCCAGCGTCACGCCGTGCATCCCGTACACGTAGAGCCGCATCCAGCGCGGCAGCTCCCGCACAGCGGCCCCGCAGGCTCGTTGCGGGAGCTCCGGGCCCGCATGCTCCCCGGAGCCGGGGCGAGGACCGTGTCCCGCCATGATCAGTCACGCAGCGTGTGGACAGGGACGCTGCGTGTCCTCCTCTGTGACATTGTTGTTCTGCTGCTGTCCGGCGCTGCGGCAGACTGTGATGCCTTCACGTGCACTCCGGAAATATCAGCTCTGGGAACTCCAATTCGCGGCGAAGCCTGATTTGTGGCGTTTTTATACAAAAATAAATAAATAAAAGTAAATAAATGAATAATAAGACATACATTTGTACTGTTTTAACTATCAGTATAGTTTAGTTTATTCATTCATTTTATAATAAAAAACAAAATAATACAACATACAACAACACATAAATAAAATGAAGGGTGGCAGTAAGAAGAAAAAAAAAAACTTATTTTAACTGCCCCCTCTTACAATCCATTAAATCAAACAACTTTAATTAATAAAAAATAAGAAATAATTCACCAAAAATATCGAACTACAAAGCCCATTTTTAATCATTTTCAGTATACCCTCCTGGATTGGGGATAGTGGGTTATGATTTATTTATTTATTTTGTTGTTGTTGTTGTTGTTGTTGTTGTTGTTGTTGTTGTTGTTGTTGTGTGTTTCAGCCACAAAATGTTTAGCTTTATTCAAAATGAACATAAATTGAGATCTCTTCAATTTTTCTAAAAATAAAAGCATTTCAATTAATTTTATTAACTGATTCACGAGACTTTATCTATTTCTACATCTGCCTTATACTCTGTGTGTTTTACTTTGATATCTTTGTTTTAACTTGTTAAAAATAATCTGTATTTTTCTCTTATGTTTGTCTATTGTTGATTGTCCATGGAAAATCTACTGTTGCTGTTGTCATGATTCTTTAGTACAGTAGTTTGTAGACAGGTCTCTCTTGTAAATGAGTCCTCGAGGCTCAATGAGATTAACCTGCCTAAATAAAGGTTGAATGAATTTCTGTTGTCCCATGCAAATTTGTCCTTTAGTCTATCAGTTTTAAGTTTTTGCCACTGTTTGGCTAATTTTAGCTACTGTTTTGCTGATTTTGACTTTCAGCATCCCCTATACTTTAGCTACAGTTTGGTATTAATAACTCCTGTTTTGATAAATTGGCTCTATTTTTAGCTATACTTTCAGCTACCTTTGTGCTAATTTTAGCATCTGTTTAGTTTTATTTTTTCTACCTTTAGCTACCATTTAATAATTTTTGTTTTCAAATTGTCTCTATGGTTCTGCTCCATTTAGTTTTTAGCTACTGCTCTGCTGCTTGTGTTGTTTTCAGTTTTTAGCTTGCGTTCTGCTCCTTTTAGCCTCTTATGCTGCTTATTTTAAACACAGTTTTAACTTGTTTTGCTAATTTCAGCAAAGTCATTCAGCATCTGCACTGCGTTTTCACCCAAATTATAATTTCACTACTTAGTGTAAAAAAAAAAAAAAAAAAAAGTGGGGGCAATTTCTCACCTGATAAAAAGCCAGCATGAGAAAAATGAGAATTAACCCCCCACCCCACAAAAATAAAAAAAAATTACAGTAAAACAAACAAATAATAATAATTAAAAAAAAAGTTTTTATGATGAAGGGCAAAATAATAAATCTAAAAAATATTTAAAAAAAACAGAGGAAAAACTACATGAAAAAAAAAAAAGAAGACGAATCTCAACATTCCTACTCTTTCCAGAGAGTTTTTTACGCACCAACTCAGTGACCGTGAAGTAAGCACGGGGCTGAGGTCTCCGTATGACGTCACGACGCTGCTCTAATTACAAGTCATTAATGCTGATTACAACAGATTACTGTTAATTCTGGGCCACACAGACTAAACTCATTTGTGAAAACAAATAGATAGATAGATAGATAGATAGATAGATAGATAGATAGATAGATAGATAGATAGATAGATAGATAGATAGTTAGATAGATAGAATCTACAGTCAGAGGTAAAGGTGCTGCAGTGTACTTAGACAACCACATGAGGGCACTGCTGAGTTTGTGACCAAGTACAATAGAGGGATACAGTAAAGGGATTTGTGACTTTTTCCTGCAGGGGAAAATAATGCATGGAGTTTTACCACACGCTAAACAATCCTTCTTAAGATGTATATTTATTGAAAGTGTGTGCACGTTTATAGTGTTTTCCTGTTATATCTCTATTTATGTGCTTTGTTTGTGTTTATAATTAAAGTGTGCACTCTGATTGCAGTTAACTTCTGCAAGCACCTGTGTGTTGCAGTAGTTTTTTTTTTTGACAGCTTTATGTGGTTTTATTTAAAAGAAGCAGAGACATCTGCGAACGTTATGGGCCGGGGCGCAAATAAAGGACATAACTGAATGTTCTAGTCATAATCTGCCTCTAATTTGAACATCCACAAACCCCACACAATTCTTTTTCTGTTGCTATTTGATGTCTGTCCACTAGATGGCAGCAATAGAACACAATTGATGTTTTGGGTCATTGCACCCAGTTTTAAAGTCACAAAAACACAACAATCATGCTTTTTGCAAGGATTCAGATGTAATGATTAAAAAGCTTGATGATTATAAGCTTTCAGCAGTTATGCTCATTATTGTAACTGCTCCCTGCAGTGCGCTGACTTTCATTTGTGCTGTACAGTGTGTTATTCAAACATGATGCAATCAGTTGTAATTTCTGAATGGCTCTGACCCATAATGCTGTAAATGTCCTAAAAATATATTCCTCAAGTGGCCAAAGGCTTCTGCTCAGCCGCTAACTAATCTCCCCTCTCGCCTGACACGTGTTGTTTAAGCTCGTTACAGTCGCGAACAGCTAAGATGAAGTTATCGGCCTCCTGATTGATGCGAAGCTTGACCCAGTCACGCAGGAAATGAATGGACGTCTGCAGTGGTGGACTTAAAACGAGCAGCGAAATGTAATTTCAGAATCCATTTCCTTCAATTTGAGCGGTTATTGGATGGACCCCTGGCCCCTGCACTCGTATCAGCTCTCGTGATCAGGTTTTGGTTTAATGTGTTTGTGTTCTCTGCGAGTTCTCTGTTTCCTCCAGTTTTTGCATTTATGGCATTTTTATTCTTGAACCGTTGCGTTCGTGCAGCATGAAAAAGGCCCGTGGGTGTTTTGTGTGAGTCTGTGGCCCCTGCAGAGTTGGACTAACGGAGGAAAGATGAGGATCGATGAGTCTAACCGACAGAGGCCTTTGCACTGTTCCTGGTCTTGGAGGTTCTTGTTAGCAGATCCTTCCTCATTAGGAATCCTGTGCAACCCTGAGACCCTCCAGAGCTGATCCACTCTGTAACTTTTCAAACGACTTCTTTTCAAGACTGATGAGAGTTTTTTTTTTTTTTACATTTAATGTTACCCAGATAACTTTAGGTGTTTTTCAACTCTCCTTAGGGATTTTTTTCCTTTCCCATTCTCTCTCTCTCGTGCACGCCCCGCTGGCTTTTCCTTTTATAATTAATCTGAGCCTTCTCCACCCTTTATCATTAATCTCATTTTCCACTTATCCTCCCCTCCTCTTTTCGTTTTGTCTCTTTTTCTGCAGAGCTCCTCCTTTAACCTTGTCGTCTGAAATCACTCTGTCTTTTTATATCTTTTTTATTTTGCTTAACCCCAACCTTTTTGTCCTTTCGCCCCCTTCTTTTCCTTCAATATCCACATCCGGCTTGCATTTCTTCTCATAGAAACTACTTCTGTGTTTGTCTGCGTCTCTTTCTCGTCTTCTAAACCAGTCCAGGCAGATTGTCGTCCATCCTGGTTCTGGTTCTGCTGGAGCAGGGGTGTTCAGACTTTTTCAGCATGCAAGCTACTTTTGAAATGATCAAGTCAAAGTGATCTACCTACTATAATGCCCCATTTACACGAAAATAACCTGTGGAAACAGTGATTTTTCAATGTTTATTGGGGGTAATAAACAAAAAATAAGCTGGTTTACATGAAAAATGCTGTAGTTTTCATGTCAGTCGGGTTGCCAGATAAGAAATTATGAACTTAGTACTGTGGCTTTAAAATGATAGTATTTTGACCTAAACTGTTGTGTTTGCTGAGTAAAGATGTTCTAAGGTTCAATTCAGTTTATTTATATAGCGTCAATTCACAAAAGAAGTAATCTCAGGGCACTGAACAGACTATTTTTTTAAATGTCATGCTGCGATCTACCAGTACTACCTCAGAGATCTACCAGTAGATCGCGATCTACGTAATGAGCACCCCTGTGCTGGAGCCTTCTTCCTGTCAGGACAGATCATTTTACTATCTGGCGTTTTCTAATGTGAATGAATTGTGTTACAATAAAAGATGAATTGACTGTAAATATGGACCAAAATGAAATTTATAATTTGAACTTGTTTTATTCTTTTGTTTAATGCACTATAATGACTTTTGTTGTGAATCCATATTATACTATACACAACACCAATTTTGACAAAGTTGTAAATATGTGTAAATAAAAAGACAGAATGCAATGACCTCTCAACAACCAAAGTACGGCCCGGGGGCCATCTGTGGCCCTTGGAGTGATATTGTGTGGCCCAGATTTGTAGTTTAAGCATGACGTAAATTTGGCCTGTAGGCTTTAGAGATTGATGCAGATGTAAATGTTTGGCAAATTAAAAATTTAATGGGGATACTTTTTTAATTCAAGTTTTAGGTTTAACAGCAAAACAGATTTAAAAAAATCTCAAAATGAGTATTAGTTTAATACAATCCTTTGGCAATACATCAATAATTTTTTTTACCGTGAGGTACAGTAAATGTGCAGCGTCACAGCTTCATACCATTTACTGTATTTTCAGTGTGTTCGATTCTTGGTGCAGGATATCTTCAATAACACGATATTTAATACAGGTAGTCCTTGGGTTATGACGGTCTCGAGTTACGACGTTTCGTGGTTATGGCGCATCTCCCATAAAAATAAAAAATAAAATAAAAATATATATATATTTTGAAAAGCCGAGTTACGCAGTTTCCGGTTTTACGTTGTACTCGTAGCGGCGGAGGAATACTCACTGTACTCTCTAAAAAAGCTAAATCTGGTCCTCTGGACATTCAAAAAACAAAACTGTATTGTGAACGCGGTTTTATGTCGTAAACGAATAGAGAATACGGAGGATGGACCGAGCTGGACGGCGGTTTTACGTCGTAAACGAATAGAGAATACGGAGGATGGACTGAGCTGGATGGCGGTTTTACGTCCTGTAAACGAATGGAGAATACGGAGGATGGACCGAGCT
The DNA here is from genome assembly GCA_038048925.1 of Garcialebias charrua. Lineage (NCBI taxonomy): Eukaryota > Metazoa > Chordata > Actinopteri > Cyprinodontiformes > Rivulidae > Garcialebias > Garcialebias charrua. Next base: position 63,069 of record JBBPBX010001278.1, read on the forward strand.
GGACGGCGGTTTTACGTCGTAAACGAATAGAGAATACGGAGGATGGACCGAGCTGGATGGCGGTTTTACGTCGTAAACGAATAGAGAATACGGAGGATGGACAGAGCTGGACGGCGGTTTTACGTCGTAAACGAATAGAGAATACGGAGGATGGACAGAGCTGGACGGCGGTTTTACATCGTAAACGAATAGAGAATACGGAGGATGGACAGAGCTGGACGGCGGTTTTACGTCGTAAATGAATAGAGAATACGGAGGATGGACAGAGCTGGATGGCGGTTTTACATCGTAAACGAATGGAGAATACGGAGGATGGACAGAGCTGGATGGCGGTTTTACGTCGTAAACGAATGGAGAATACGGAGGATGGACAAAGCTGGACGGCGGTTTTACGTCGTAAATGAATAGAGAATACGGAGGATGGACCGAGCTGGATGGCGGTTTTACGTCGTAAACGAATAGAGAAACGGAGGATGGACCAAGCTGGATGGCGGTTTTATGTCGTGAACGAATGGAGAATACGGAGGATGGACCGAGGTGGACGATCTCACAAGCATCAAAGTAGGCCATCAACTGTTTTTTCCCTTCATTATGGATCCCAAATGTATGTGTTTTTTGATAATTATGTAGGGTACTATGTTAGGATAGGCTAAGTGCTTAGTAATACAGTACTGTACATGTATATGGTGCAGTATGTACGTATATTTCGTCTTAGGTCGAAATTCGGTTTACGCCGTCGCGTAGGAACGGATCTCCGTCGTAAGTCGAAGACTAAAGATTTTGTTACTTATAGCAGATACATTTAAGTGTTTTCAGTTGTCCTTTTGACTGAATAGTTGCTGTATTGTGCCTGCAAGTTTTTTAAATAATCTTCTTATCTTAAAAAAGTAAATAAAAACGTTTTTGTCCAAATTAATGCAATTTTTATGGTTCAGATTTCCAGATCAAGTAGCAAGTAGCACTCATCTCAACTAAATTAAAAAAGGGCCAATCCATGTGATCAGAATCAGTGATCTGCAGGGGAAGGAAAAAAACCTGATCGGAGCATCCCTACTCACAACCACAAGTGATGTCGGCATGCATAGGTCACAGTGATTGACATATGGGATAGAAAGTTGAGATATATTTCTGACTTGTATGTCACACAGATGGCAAGTGTGGAGTACTTGTGTAGTACTTTTGAGGTATAATGTAAGAGATTTTGCACAATTCTTGTAAAATTTGCATGTGCTCAACCAAAAGTCTGCACAGCCAGTATGCACCTTCTAAAAGGTTAAACAGCCACAAGGGTTGTGCAAGTCTTAAGTACGGTTTGGCCAAAATATTTGACTGCCTGTAGGAGCACTTATTGTGGGTTGTGAGTGAAGCCTAGGGTTAACAATCTTTGAGCCAGTGATGGTACAGAAGAACAGTCGAGTTGTGTTGTGTAAGACAAAGCACTACTTCTGTTTCCACCCCAGTGTGACTCGGTGGCAGACAGCCAGGTAACACAACCGTATACAGTACATAAAAACACTCATTTATTCACTGAGTTCACTAACTCAAACTCCACCTTTCTATGCATACGTGCACTCGAATAAAAACAAAGACTGCATTAAGTCGAGGAGGATTACAACGACTCCGACGTGACCCAGCTCAGAAGTCGCTCTCCTTTTACTGCGAGTGTTGCTGAACTTGAGGTTTGAGGTGAAAAGACTGTCCATGGTTTAAACAGGTGTGTACTTATGCAGATGCACAACTCAAAACATGTGGTTCGCATTAGTTACTGCAGCAGAGCCAAAGTGAGCCTTCCCTGGAGCACAAGTCATGCCAAACATGTCTTTTTGGGTTAGTGAGCTATTCCTTTTTCTAATCCCTGAATACAGGAAGTGGACATTTCCTTTTGAAACAAATGAATAAACAACAAGTCACTGGTAGCACCACATGCTTATTTAACCTAAAGCGAAACGTGGAATTGTATGTAAACTGTTAATTTCAGCTAAAGTCTGGCACAAAGGGCTAATTTACCATGTTCTACTTCAGCTAAAACACACTTTTATGTAATTCCTTTAATCCTCTGGGTTGAACTTGAAGGTACACAAAGATCCTTGTATTTCATTTCTCTTTAGAAAAGATCTTATAAGACAATCAAACACAAAGAGCTCGGGTAAGTCATGGCCAACTCAGGAACACAATCTGAACATCACTTCAAAACGCATTCATCTCAGATTATCTACTGGACTGTTTTTTTCTTTTCTTCACTTAGTTTAAGTTAGTCAACTATAGATGAGCAAAAACACATTTACTCCATAAGGAAATTATCGTTTTTTTTGTATAAATGAGTATATAGCTGGAGTACAGCAACAAGACAAAAGCACAGAAGAGATGGTATAAAGGCAAGAAAATTGCACCAACAAAACAAAAAGTCATGCTTCAGTGACGTATAGAGGTAGTATCTCTCTCTCCTTTGTTGGTTATTCCACACTTTTTCTTAGTTTTGTTTTGTTTTTCCAGAGAAAGAATCTCGCTTAAACAAAAATGCCATGGATTCCACTGAATACCAGTGAGAATCAAGCAAGCTATTCATGCTGCCAGTTGATTTAGGCACGCCTCGCTACACACCAATCAGCCCAGTCCGGGCCTCGCCAGCCACTCACTCGCCTGCCATTCTAACGCAAGATGGAGACAGCGCCAAAAGTTCCAATTAAAATATCCATTTGTGATGCCTGCGCAGAAAAAAACAACCCCAGAACAAATAAATATAAAATAATAAACACCTTTTTTGATAGCATAGGAGAAAACGCAACGAAAGCTGCCAAAATTCTGCGGACAAGCCACATGCTTAAGAGTTTTCTGTCTACACAAACTGAAAAATAAGTGAGTGGAGTGTGTACGTAGGCAGAAATGCGTGGACGCGAGCGTGCACGGAAGTAGGAGCGTCTTGTTATGGAGAAACAGAGCATGTTGCAGATAAGAGGGTGACGCTGTTCAAAGGAAAAAGGCAGGCCAGTAAAGTGCGCGCCGATTCGACATCATCGCCTTACTGTCCCTTAATGAGCCTGGAGAGGAAGTCTGGTGTCCACAGAATCCGCTCCTGTCTCGCTCCAATCACGCCGCCGGGCTTTTTATTCAAATCTCACACACACACAACTGTCACGCAGCCAATCTCGCCGTGCTGTTTATCTTACTCCAAGAGGATGTTAACAAGACAAATGAATGAATAAATACACAAATAATGTGTTTAGGTAATGTTAATAATGCATGAAATGGAAGCTGCTTCTTGACAGTAACGCTGCACTCGGGATTCTTTCCAAGTTTGGTGACAGGCTTGTTTATTCCTTTCCCATCATGCATTTCTCGCAGCCTTTCGAAGGTGATGTGTGGCCAACGCTGTGCGTCTACAGTGCATTTTACTGATAAGCAAAAGTGGTCCGACACATTTAAACTTTTCTCCCATGAAAAGCAGCCCATATGCTGTCAGTACCTACTCCTTTCATCCAAAACCTCCTGTATGATCCAAAACATACTTTTCACCCCATCACTCCTTCCTTTTCATGACGTATTATGCTGACATTTAACAACTCATACCATTAGAATGGGTATTATTTAATGCTGGATAAATAAATACTACATAGATACGCAAGAAAAGTCAGATCCTGTGGCTCAAAGACACGTCCTACACTTCCAGGACGATTAAAGAAAGAAATCAGGAGCAGAGAAAAACTGCTTAAAGATACTGCCGGCGAAGGAAAACATCAAATTTCATCCCTGGGGCTGAGACAAAAACAGGGCCCAGCACTCTCGACTTCATAGACTTAGAAGACTGAGTGTAAAATAAAATAAAAATAACAACGACATGCACATCAAAACCAAAACCCAGCAAATCCAAGAAAAGTTCAGATAGGTCTTTACTGGAACTGAAGAGAGGAAGAAAATCAAATAAATTGGGGGGTTAGAATCGTTCGAGTTGTCCCGACAAACCAGAAAACGCTGTTTAGAATATATGAGGAGGGTGACAGAGGACGGTGCTTAATGACTCAGAAAGCAGATACCACATGTTTACCCCAGCACACTCCAAAAGAAAAGCCCCTCTCTCCTGTTAGAAGGCAGTGGGGACAGAAAACTGAATTCAAGGCAGCTTAAGTGCTCCCTGGAATCACTCAGCGTCCCCCCACCCCCTCCTCATATTTTACACACATACACAAGGAGTCAAAATTTGACTGCGACAGTGTATTCATCCATAACAGTAAATTGTTCTTTGGGGAATTTGGCAGGGCTTCGTGTTCTCCCTCCCATCTTTCCCCACTACAGTCCCAGTATGCTCTCTTTTTCCAAAAAGCTGTCTCCATCACTCTCAATCACAAGCTCCTTGTTCGTATGTAAAAACTGATAGTTGCCAAAGCAATTGTGGGACTGTTCCACGCTAAATTATTATAAAACCAGAGATATCCACGAGGCAGCACAGTGATCAGAAACAAGTAAAGATGGATGAAAGCACATTTTGTTTGTAGTGTCCACAATAACTGTTTTGTTGTCATTAGGCCTGTTGCGATAAACAATAAATCAATTAATCGCATGATAAATGAAAATTATCAACCTCATTTTCATTTATCGACTTTATAGTTTCTTCGCGTCTCTCTCTTTCTACAGAAGACACTGGATGACAAAAAGCTAAACTCCGTTGCTTTTCAATGACCCCTTCCTTTCTCTTTAAAATCTTTTTTAACTGTCCAAAATGACGTTTTTGGATCGCTAAAAGCAGCTAAGCTGAGAAGCTAAGCTACAAGCTAAGCTAACAAGCCGACCTTGGGAAAAAACCTCAGTCTTGTTGAAGCTACAAAATTCACAGTTGAAACCTGTGCCTTTGTGTAAAAAGTTTTTCTCTTCAAAAAGAAGCTGAGAACCTGTTTACTGATTTTTTATTAAAAGCTTTGTGTGAAAAATGCTATGCTAAAGAGCTCAAACCGCACCGAGCATCCGCCATTTTGAGAACTGAAAAATAGGAACGAGAGACAGCCCATTTCATGTCAAGGGGCCTCCCTCCCATTTTTCTTAAAGAGACACGCTGCTCGCTCCCTCACTATCCATCCTTGGGTTCAAACAGTCTTATACTGCCATCCGGTGGTCAAAAAAAGGTACTACATACAAAAAATAACCAACATTTCTTCGTCAATTTGACAATTACTAATTATTGTCAAATTTAAAATATTATCATTGTTTATCGCAATAATTTCAGAGACAATTCATCGCCCAACACAAAAATTGTTATTGCGACAGGCCTAGTTGTCATTTTACTAATTACTACATGTCTATAAAGTTTGACACTTAGTTTTGGTTGAATTCCTAAACACAGATATCTCGTCTAACAATGTGCAGTCGGGTCATCTGAATGGTTTCTTTTTTGCTGAGACGTTTCGTCCTTCATCCAAAGGACTTCATCAGTCCGAGGAGCCACAAACAAACTGAGTCCCACAAGCACATTCTCATAGTGGGGGAAAAAAGCAGTTTGCTGGTGATAAAGTGATTTCTGTGGCCCGCCCTCTTCCCTTGTGGGACTCAAGTTTGTTTGTGGCTCCTCGAACTGATGAAGTCCTTTGGATGAAGGATGAAATATCTCATTAAAAAAATCATCCAGATGACCTGACTGAACATTGTTGGATTTGTACCTGGATTACTGAGCATGAACTATATTGATATCTCGTCTTCCTTAATTTTATGCTTAGCACTTTTTGCTAGGTGTAGTAGTGTTGGTAATAAAGGGTTTATTAAGTTGCTAGCCAAACTTCAGACACGTTTTAGTCATTTCAAAATTTTACTTTGGTAAATACAGGTGTCCTCAAATTTCCTAAAGCGATTTTTCCCTGAATATTACTCATGTCTAGATAACATAACAAGGACTCTGGATAAAAATAAAAATAAATCCTTTCTGCTACGTTTTACAGCTTAAATCAAACTTTTGGCTACAAACTATTTTTGTGTTTGCCTGTCCTTGTGCTGGTTGAGACAAATGGGACACCCTTCCTGAGCCTCGTTCTGTTGAAATAAGATCTTTCTCCCCACAGTCTCCTTATACCTTAAGGTCATGTGACACCATGATTGCATGAAAGATGGGACTTAAAGTCCCACATCTCGAGTGCACACACACTGGTCCTAAAATACGACATGCCAGCTTCCTTAAACAAGTTTTACTGGTTTAAATTCGCAACAACAGGAACAGAAGGGAACACGTGGTCTATAATAGAACAATGACCTGTGGCCCTGCTGAAAATGACGACCACAGAAGCATGCACGGAAGGCCTTTTCACAAGATTAAAGGTTCAGTATGCAGTTTCTGTAGAACTGCAGCAGTTAGAAATATTTTCAACAGGCAAAGCATTCTGATCCCTCCCCCTCAGAGCCATATGTGGCTCTGCCCCCTTGTGGTCTATAATAGAACAAGTTTTGTTTTAAACTGATTTTCTTGCTGCAGAAGAAGCATTAAACTTTGGTTAAAAACTTTCATTTTCTTGAAAAAAAAAAAAGGTGACGTTTCAATAAATTTGATTTTGTAGGCTTTTAAAAAGTGCTTTCCAATAGTCTCTTTATACGTATCTAGGGGTGTAACGATACGCAAAACTCACAAGACGAGACGAGACAAATCACAGATCTCGCGAGAACGAGACGAGATTTTAACATTAGTTCAAGAAAACTTCTAAGATCGGTTTTATGCCGCAAAAAGGCTTTTATTCTGTTTTAACATGTATTACAAACCCAACTGATGTCTTCATTTTACTGATTGAATCTCCTTAGACCTTAGAACGTTCAACTTTGTTAAAAAAAATAGATATTCACGCAGGACTTTCCAAAAATTGAACATAAATATCCGCATCAGCGCTGAATCTGCAGCCGTCACTCACCAGTGTTGCCAGATTGGGCGGTTCACCGCGATTTTCCTTCTGACTTTTGCGGGTAAAGAGTGCTTTGGGTGGGTGGGACTCTATCTGGCAACACCGGTCACACCGGTGTTTACACGCGTGTCTTTACATTCGGGGCAGCGTCGGCAGCGCCGGGACCCTCCATCAATGTAGAGGCGTCTGCGGCACCGGGACCCTCCATCAGTAGTTGGGGCGTCTTCTATAGCAACTTCATCCGGCGAAGCCATGCTGTCCGTGACGCTGACTTGCTAGGGGCTCTGCTAGCGCTAGCATTAGCATCTCGCGAGACAACGTTACCTCTCAACGAGAGATATCGCGGGAGTTTAATATTGCGAGATCTCGTACAACGAGATCTCGTTACATGCCTAGTATCTACAGTATTTTCTGGACTATAGATTGCACCTTTATATAAGTCGCTTTGTCCAATTATTGTCAATAAATTGGAAAAATCCATAAACAGGTCGCACCTTTCTATAAGTCGCATCTATTATGCGTCACCGCTACGCGACGCGTCAGCGCGTCATTTGCCCTGCTGAAAATGACGACCACAGAAGCATGCACGGAAGGCCTTTTCACAAGATTAAAGGTTCAGTATGCAGTTTCTGTAGAACTGCAGCAGTTAGAAATATTTTCAACAGGCAAAGCATTCTGATCCCTCCCCCTCAGAGCCATATGTGGCTCTGCCCCCTTGTGGTCTGTTGAATTTCAAATTCAAGCTCTGTTTTTATTGGCTGATTCAAATTCAAGCTCTGTTTTTATTGGCTGGTTACAAACTCTGTTTTTATTGGCTGGAAAATGGCGGGTCACCTTTTCTTTTTAGAAATGCTTATTTACCACCTGGAGAAGCAAGGGGACAATATTTTTTTTAATTTTTTTTCAGAGATTACCTGGCTAACATCAGTCTGTCAGGAGGTAGTGACAGAGTGAAGAAATATGTTCATAAAAAAAGCTACATACTGCAGCTTTAACACGGTAAAAACAATTATTTGTCTGCTGAAATCTATAGCAAACAGGTGTCCTAACTGCACCATTTTTGCCAAAATGGAAAAACGGTCATATCTGAGCCAAAAATTGGTCTAAAAATATGGGGAAAAAACCCATAAACAAGTCTCACCTCTCTATAAGTCGCAGGACATGCAAATTAGGCAAAAAGGTGTGACTTATAGTCCGAAAAATACGGTACTTGGCTAACATGCAACAAAGTATGACACAATCTAAATGACAACAAAAAAACTACAGAACTCCTAATTCCAAAGACCACCTCAGGGATTCAGTGAATCAGTTTACGCTGCTTCACTTTCCAGGAAGTTTAGAAGTCATTAGTTAAGAACAAACATTTCTGAGGAATAAAATTACGAGTTAGTACGATTTACAGAAGGACAGAGTTTATTCCCATATTCCTCTACAAGGAGCTGAGAACAGTGAAGTGTGTGTTTGTGTGCGTACGGGTGAGGGGGTGTTGGCAAAGTTTACCCTTAATAAAACGGGTGCCAATGAACAAAAATTTAAAAGATAACTTCCAGCTGTAAAGTTGCCCTCCCACCTCCTCCTTCTATGCAACACCCCTACCTTCACCCACAGCTCACACCTCAGCCCCTTCCATACTACAGCTGGGAGGAAGAAAAAAAACGAGGTCAAGGATCGCTTTACTCCAGCCTGCCTCCGTATGGTCTCCCCCCTCCTCCCTCTGCATCAGCCCCTCTCACTTAAAACCTCATTCCATCACTGCAGCCAAATCCGTCTCCTCTCCTCCCCCCCGAGTTTCATTCTTCCCCTCCCCTCTTCTTCACTCCCACCCTCCCTGTGCCCTCAGCCCAGTGCTAATTGGTAAATCTGTTGAACCATGCCATCTCCAACAATGAGACACCTGGAGTTCTGTCAAAACAAGTTTCCCTGCAAAACGGCCTCCGGTGTTAGTACAGTGGCGTGCAGAGCTGTTGTCGCTCACGAGGGCATCCACATAATGCAACTCATCTGGGTAAATCTGTCAGCGCCGAGGCTGCACTCAGCTGTCAATCAGTGACTGTTCCATCAAGTAGAGATTAGTCATCAATGCAATATCTAGAACTAGCCCGGTTCCTTGAGCAAAGCTGCAACTAGAGAAGCACGATCGCTACAACTTTTTTAAACCCCCCCAGATGTTTCTGCTCTTGCTCAGAGCTCACATGGGTCTGAGAGTCCGATGTTACGTCTTCAGTGGGTTCATAGTATGCAATCAAATGAACAAATACCATTGTCTCATCGAGCTCTGACAGCCTGTCACCCAAGACTCCAGTCACACCTTAGGGCCAGTTTACACGGCGCGTATTTTGAGTGTAACCGCTACTTTCTCTTTGCGACTTTGCTTATCGCCTACACGACGCTGCTGGCCCCCCTCGATGACACCGATACTTTTCTGACCCTGCTCTCAAGGTGGAAGTTTTTCGCTGACCCCCCGTTGATAATGTAAACATCTCCCGTGGAGCTTTTGTTTGAACACATGCACGCAGCACGCACGCGCAGACAGCCGGCATTTTAACAATGGCGGTGGACTGGACAGTGGACACACGCACCACTTTCTGAACTATAGCTGATGGAATATATTTTGATTCTCATATTTAATTATTCTACACCTTACCTGCATCTGTGTTGGAAGAGAGCCAGCTGCCTGGATCCAGTTGTCTGTTAACGAGGCAGTCGGACATTTCACGTGTCACGCTGCACTATAACATACTAAATGTGCTATATATTAACAGTTTAACAATAATAAACAGTATTTATGTTAGCGTGGGAGATATTTACATTTATCTGAGCTAAATGAAGCTATCTGGACTCGTTACGTCATGCCTAACATGCTGCATGTTGAAAATGAAGACACCAGGTTGATTTTTAATTTATTTATTTATTCAACACCACAAACTCATGTCACAAACACTGAGAATTAAATTGAACACTTTTAAAAACACGTTAACCGAACTTTAATGAACTGGACTCTGTTGTTTTCATCCTGGTGGAAACTGGACCCAGATCCGAACCGGTCCGCTTCGTGGAACAGCTTCGACCTCGCAGGAAAAAAATAAAAATAAAACCTCAGTTGGTTGTTCTGTGATCGAACTAAACACAAGGAAACATTATTAAGAACATGGTTTACCTTGTAGCGCTGCTGTAAATCAGCTGATTCTCACGGACTAAAGTCAGACATGTTGACTCGGTTCCGGTCCAGTCAGCAACTGGTGTGCAGATGAAGCGGTCCACTTGGTGTCAGATCTGTTGACTCTTATCCAAATTCCAGCTTTAACTTGTTGTTAACTTGTTGACAACAACTTGTAGTAGCTGAACTTTTAGCCAGAGAGGAAAACAGGCTGCCTCGTGTGCTTTGTTTACCTCAAGCAGCAGTGGCGCATGCGCAGTAGTGAAGGTTCCAAAGATCACAGCGCCATCTACAGGCCCAGCATGGTAACTACAGTAAATTCATGAGTACGGGGGGTGGGGGAGAGAGTCGTATCCACAGAATTCGCCCATGTCAACGCAAAACTTTCAACCTAATTAACATACCCAAAAGTTGCGTTTCCCCCACACAGTGTCCGTGTAAACAGGGTCTTAGACTCAAGGACACTACGTGCACGCTGCCGTAAACAAAGGTGTGTTTGTAAGGCACACACACACACACACACATATATACGCAGAAAGACAGACCGGCACACCCAACCGTAATCCTGCCAGACCTCGTCAAACAAGTTTCAGCAGAGACAGGGGGAGGGAATGGAGGCATCAAGTTGACATGCAGAAAAGGAATGCTAACTTTTATGTAAAATGTGTCTGCAACATTAAGCACGACTCTTTCTTCCAGCGTTTTCTTTTTGAACAGATTTATTCACCAACAACAAAGGCCCAACGGAGAGCGCACAATCAACAAGCAATTGATTAGTCAAACAATCCAAGTAGTCTCTCCAGAAGGCCATGGTCACCTCAGAGGAGATTAAGACTTCTCCTCTGGGCTCCGTAATGCCAACCCAATTCTGGCTTCACAGAGCCTGACTGAAGCAAATCAAAACAAGGCTTACTGAAGTCCCCGCCATGTCAGCTCTGCAGTAAAAACAACACTAACCTTACCTCCAGGCTCCAGTTTTTTTATTTTTATTTTATTTTATTTACAGCTTGTGCTCTGGTGGAGCTTTTGTAAATAGTTGCAGGAAAACTAGATTAAGCAGGGACGTTCAGTGTTGCGCTTCTGTCCGATAGCGATATCTTTGGTCTAAATCTCCAACCAGTGGATGTAAACACTAGGGATGGGGCCGATCCGATCCAGTATCGGTATCCGATACCAGCATACTTTAAGTATCGGAGTATCGGATCCAACCTGCCGATATTTCCGATCCAGCTTCAAAGAGCACTTGTGTTCCACCATATTCTGTGACTGCCATCTTAACATTGTGTGAGTTAAACCCAATGAAGCCACTCTGGGCCTCACAACAGGGAACACAAACCTTATATAGCACACAAGAGGCAGGTCTATACCATACACAACATTCTCACTCATGGTGCAGCTGAAAAACTTTTAAAAAAACGCTAAGCATTATGGGAAAGACAACACAGTCCACTCCCTTTAACCACTACGGGAGTGGATTTTGTTGTCTTTCCCATAATGCTTAGCAGTATGTTAGTTTTCCAGCTGCACCTAAAGCTGGAAAACTAAAAAACCACTAAGCATTATGGGAAAGACAACACAGTCCACTCCCCTTAACCACTATGGGAGTGGATTTTGTTGTCTTTCCCATAATGCTTAGCGGTATTTTAGTTTTCCAGCTGCACCATGAGTGAGAAGGTTGTGTGTGGTATAGACCTGCCTCTTGTATGCTGTTAAAGTTTGTGAGTTTCCTGTTGTAAGGCCCAGAGTGTCTTTATTGGGTGTAACTCACACATTGTTAAAATGAATGATCTCAGTCCAAAAAAATTATTATACAGACTCATATACTTGAACAGTATCGGATCTGGAAAGTATCGGTATCGGTCGATACCCAGATTTCAGGATCGGAAGTAAGAAATGTGGATCGGTGCATCCCTAATAAACACTATAATTACTTCATCTCTGCATATAAAATTCTTTAAACCGGTATCTGTGAGGAAATACTTGATTAAAAGCAGCTGCGCAAGAACGTGCAAGGAGGATAAACTTTCTTCTTCTAGGTTCATTTGTGCAAAATGGAATCATGTTGTTTGATTAGAGACTTTCCCTGAAAATGCATGTTGACTAGAGCGATGTATAAACTGTTAGACATGATCCAAACATAGGATTAATTGCAAACAAAGATGACTTTAAAGCTAAACAAAAAAGCTGAACAGTCATCATAAATAAAAAGCTTATACTGTATGCAGAAGCAAAGCAGCAGCACTGAGTTAGCAAAAAGCACAATACTGTACAGTGATTATAATTTCATCAAGATTTAAAGCTTTCATTTACTAGTGTTTAAAAAAAAAAAACATAAATCAGTTAATAATCAGTTGGTAATTTGTGTGTGGAATCAACCAAAAGAGATTCAAAGAAAATCCAAAAAAGATATTTTTAGATTCAAAGGTCTCTCACCAAATGAAATTGGTGAAGGCTCAGATCTGACTGTCCGGGGAATTCCCAGCAGAAGGGCCCCTGAAAGGCAAAGATGGACGTTCCCAAGTCACACAATTATATCAGCTCTCCGTCTCTCCACCGTTTCTTCACACACACACGTACACACAGATCTCCACACAATCACAACCGGCCAGGTTTTATGCACGAAAAAAAAATGTGTTCTCTGAAAATAACGCATACCCTGGGCTTCTTTTTTTTTTTTTTTTTTTTTAACTTATTTAAACCACTACCTCATCTCTGCTGGCTCAGCTTCCTCCTGGGTGTATGTTCGGCCCCTTTCGAAGTAATTTTACACAGAGAGAATGGGAGAACACTGGCTCGGCATTAGTAACACTATATCTGTACTTGCTGGCCGGCTGTTAAAACAGTGTTTCGCTTTGGTAAACTGTTTCCTCTCAAAGCGTGAACATTTAGCTGCTTTTGGGAAGGGGGGGAATCTTCTGACGCAAATCGAATTCAGGTGCAAGATCAGGAAAAGTCCATGAATTAAATCGCCTGAGTGTGTAGTGTTTTTAAGGGGGGGAATCTTCTGACGCAAATCGAATTCAGGTGCAAGATCAGGAAAAGTCCATGAATTAAATCGCCTGAGTGTGTAGTGTTTTTAACTAACATTTAAGCTAATACATTTCTACTTAAATTAAGCTTTTGTTTGTTTGTTTTCAGAGTGGTAATCTGAGCTATTTAACAGTGCATAAACACAACATTATAAGAATAAGGCATTCACAGGGTAAAATTAATAGGTTTCTAAGAGTACAACATTCCAACAGATTTTAAGAGAAGACAAAAAAAAAGAGAAATGTAGACACTGATTTCTTACAGAAGAAAGGACAGGCTGTAGCCAAAGTGAAAGAACATGCAGAAGAAAACAGGGCTTTAGTCTACTGAAGGGCTCCAACACCTTTAAGCTAGGGATGTGCCGATCAGGTTTTTTGAAACCGATACCGATACCGATCACCTATGTGTGACGATCACCGATACCGATCAAAAAACCGATTGCCTATATGTGAGCCGATCACATAAACCGATCACCGATCAAATGGCTTACCTGTAATTTATGAGTGCTGCTTCTGGCTACAAGATCTGAATCTTGTAGCCAGAAGCAGCACTCATGTTATTTTCAGAACCATAAAATCACCATAATTCAGACAAAAACATATTTTTACTAATTTATTTCAGAGAACAAAGTAAATAAAAGTAATTATCAACTGCATTATCAAAGAAAAATGTTTACCTTACTAACTTTCAATAAAAAAAAAAGTTTTTTTATTGTTTTTTTAAAAAAAACACATCTATTACTTCATATAAAAAACTAAAATACCCCATTTGCTACTTAAAGCTGCACTGTTGGCTGTTTTTACAAATGGCTTTATAAATACGTTAAGTAGCACGGTGGCACAACTGGTAGAGCTGCTGCCTCTCAGCGAGAAGGTTGCCGGTTCAAATCCCGGTCCGGGGCCTTTCTGGGTGGAGTTTGCATGTTCTCCCCGTGCATGCGTGGGTTTCCTCCGGGTACTCCGGTTTCCTCCCACAGACCAAAAAACATGCTTGTTAGGCTGATTGGTGACTCTAAATTGACCCTAGGTGTGAGTGTGAGAGTGGATGGTTGTTTGGTGTGAGTGAGACAGGTCCCTCTTGTAAATGAGTCCCAGTGACTCAACGAGGCTAGCCTGTATAAATAAAGGTTGAATGAATGAAAAATCATTATTATTATTTTTAAATAATTTCGTGCTTTTTTGAACAACTTCCTGCGGGAACCAGGTGGCGGTAATGCGCTTAATATGAGTTCGCCAACCGCCATTCAACTCTATAGAAGAAGAAGAAGAACCAGGAAATACCGCCTCCGCCATTTTACATTCATTAGTTCGGCAGTCGGCTTTTGGAGGACTGTTTCTCCCATAAGAGGATGCCTCATACGGATAAATTAACTGGAAACACTCCTCTGAACTCTGTGAATGTCTCAGGACTGGAGCAGCAGCTGCGATCACACCGCCGAGCGTTCCTACAGCGCCGCGCGAGACCAGCAGCTCATGGTATGAGCTAAGGCTAACATGCTAAACCGGACCTGCAGCAGACAGCCGGCTTTGTGCGATCAGAGGTTCCTGGAGCTCGCCTCGATGTCGGACTGGAAGCAGAAGATATCGGGGGACACCCAGCTAACTTGGAATAACAAAGCCGACAGCCTTTTTGAAGCCGCAGCTAAACTGGACTGCCCGTAACTGCGCAGCGGACTCGGTGGGGCTGACTCGGTGGAGCTACATGCTAACAGGTGTTGCTTATGGCGGCGCTGGCAGACGGCTTTTGGTAAGTTATTAAAACGTATTAAAACATTTTAATGACGAATTAGGTTTGTTGTGTTGAAGGACTTCGTTGAAATTCTTCCACGAGGTACTTTTTCGTCGCACGTTTTGCAGTTAGCAAACTTCGCATCACAGGCTCTGTGATCGGTAATTGAAGGCAAAAGCCGATCACATCCGCTTTAATGATTATCGGTGACGATTGATCGGTTTCCGATCGATCGGCACATCCCTAGTT
>JBBPBX010001278.1:94813-104813 GCA_038048925.1 Garcialebias charrua
AAAAAAAAAAAGAAGCATAACCTGATATGTCAATGGATATACTGGTACAGGCACTGGATACTGAAGCCAGAAAAATGATGCCACTGCTCTCCTTCTCTTAGAACTTGTGATAAATGGGAACGTCCAAAGGGCCTAAAAGTGGAACTTCTAATGTCTTGTTGTGATAATAATTTGTAACCAGTGCCTTGAACAGCAGCATTTTTTTTTTTTACGTTGACAATACAATCTGGGGTTATCATGGGAAAAGACCACTAGACAAAATAAAAAAATAAAAAAGTGGAATAGTCTAAGTTAAATTGAAAAAACTTTCAAACATTTGCCAATTGTCACATTTATGTACACAAACTACAAATTCCTCAGCAGCTCCATTCAGGTTTGCACAACATCAGCCAGGCCGGATGACAATTGTCTTTCTGTCTCGTTTTGTTGTGGCAAGACGAAACAATTCACAAATGACCTGACAAATGGTTGAATGGATGCACGTATTTGTTGCTGGCACTCAGTAAGTTGACTAAAGCCACAGAGGGCTGCTGTTTTTTGAAAACAGCAGATAGGAAGAGAAACAAAAATAGAGTTTTCTTTTATATATTTTAAAGATTTTAAAATCCTCTTAAGCACTTTTTCTTAATATTAATTAATCTTGTTTATTTATTAGTCATTCCTATCGATACCCTATATCACTGAGGTTGATACCAATACTTCAATATTCCTTTTCTTTCTTTGTTAGGCCCCTCCTCCTTGCACATTTTGACCAGCAGTTTTAAATCAAGATCATGTGCAAATAAACAACTACTTAGAACTGTTATATGAAAACCTGAATGCTTTTTGAACAATGCTACATATTATTTTGTTTATAAAATATAATATGGTTAGAAGTGGAAAAAAGAAGGGAAAAAAAAAAAGAGTAACCACTCAGTAACAGCAAACAAACTGGACTCTAATTGGTTAGTTTTGAGAACGATAAGAATGCCCATTGGTAAGTTCCACAGTCTCTGTTGCTCCTGTCTTGTTCATAAGTGTGGATTTCTTCATTTCTGCCCAGAGTGCACTTGAAAAATGTAAAAAACAAGAATAATTCAGAAAGGAACCACCACCCACCTGCTAAATTCTGCTATGCTCAAGTCCAAGTGTGATCTCAGGTATTACACCTTTTAAAAGGGGAAAAGTCTTGGACACTGTGAAGTCCAGTTGTTGCCTGTCCAAATCCAAGCATCACATTGAAGTTCTTTTGCTATTGTTGCTGCTTTTCACAATGTCAACTGTGAAGGACAGAATGGGATTAAGGTCTGCAGGGAGGCTTTCCCTCCCATGTGACAGATAACAGTCACAAGGACAACTTTGATTTCCTCTTTGCAGTTAAACAGTACTCTCCATCCATAATGCATCTCCAAGTAAATCCCAAGAAATGCTCTGTGCATCTCCAAATCTTGATACAGGGGTGGGGCAAGTCACACGTGGTCAAGCCATGACGAACTCAGACTTCAAGTCGGCCTTTACATCAGGCTTCCACACGGAATCCTCAAAGTCCAGATCCAGGGAGCCCTCGCTGGACATGCTGCTGTTGCTGTTGCTGCGTCCGGCCTTGCGGTTGGGCAGCCACTGATACGGCGCTCGCTGGTCCCGCCTGGTCTTCCTGCGCAGACGCTTTTGCTGCATCAACAGCTGCAGACGCTCCACCTTACAGCGCGTTGCACGGTTTTCAGTCTGACGCAGGCGATCGCCTAGAAAAAGAAAAACAATTGTCAAGTATTTCTTGCCGAGAGTTGGTTTGTTTGTTTGTTTACAGGTAAACTAAATTATAAGATGTCAAAGTGCATGTGGTTCTAAGTGGCAGGCTGTAAATAAAACACCACAGGTTCAATAACAATGCTGGGACAGCCTCAGATTATTTTCTTGTCATTTAAAATAAAAATAAAAGCAAAATACGTACTCCATGCGTATAACTTGACATTTTCGGTCTGACGCAGGCGGTCACCTGGAAAAAAAGAGCAGAGAAATTGTCAAATATTACTCACAAGAGAGTTGCTTTACTTGTTTAAAGGTACCAGTAAACTAAATTACAAGATGTCAATGTGTGTGTGGATGTAAGCTGTAAATAAAACACTACACGTTAATAAAAATGCTGGGACAACCTCAGACTATTTACTTGTCACTTAAAAAAAAGCAACGCAAAACACACGCTCCATGCACACAACTGGACATTTGGATTTGATTTGAAGCCAACTGAGTGTAATTAGTGCTATTTCAGTGCCACTTCATCCCCTTCTCACTGACTTGGGAGATCCTCTTAGACCAGAACCTCCTTGGGAACCAACAGCAGGGTCAAAAATGACTCAAATAAACACACACACATAAAAGAGGTGGCACATTTTTATGACTGCCTATGACATTTTCTAACACAATTAGGTGTGACGTGTCTCAGTGACTGGGTGTGTGTCTAAGTGCATTTCTAGCTGTTGATGTGCCTATTGCAGAGTTTGGTCTCAAGGGACAGGCCTTGCATTGCACTGTGAATGCTCTCCAACACTTGCCAAGTCAAGCCTAATTCCATTTATACATATATTCAGAGGATTGGAAGGAAGGGAAAGCAACCACAATCTATTAGCTAGCTCCATTAGTATCTGTCTGGGAATTAAATAATTTAATAATGGTCTAGAATGTCAATAAACCGAAGCACAATGGCCATCTTTGCCTTCTCTGCCCCTGCTCCACACCAGAACCCACACAAAGACACTCCAAATCTACATCCAACTACATCATGCATTCATACAAGAAGCGCACACACAATGTGTACGGTTGTGCACGCACAAAGACGCAGCTGCACACGAGCACATGCTCAAAAGGTGTGTGCACGCACACACATACAGTGACAGCACTGAGAGGCGTAGTAGCTTTTAACGTGGATCGATGGCAAATTAAAAAGGCCTATTGATTAAACCTTAGCTCTAGTGCAGCCATCCATCTCGGGCCCAGGACAACGCTATTGGCTTTCAATAGAAAATGCAAGCGAATGGAAATTGTAAGCGATGAGAGAGAAAGAAAGTGAGAGAGAGACAGGCTAAAATTGTTTTTCTTCCCTTCCATTTCTTTTTCTTTTTTCATTATGGCTCTAGCGTCCAACTCAGCTCATTGATTGCGCCTCCCCCAACCCCTCTTTGTACTATTACACCCTTTTCACCCCTCACACATGCAGAGAAGCCCCCTCGCATACCCCTCCTGATTGCCGATCTTACCCCTCGTCTCCCAAGAGACAGCTAGGTAGGGTTGTGCAAAGAGGGGGAGAAAGGAGGGGAATGGCAATGTGGGTTAAGGAATTCCTCCCCCTGAGGCAAGGGAGGGGGTGGAGAAAAGGATGGAGGAAAAAGGTGGAGGGTAAAGGATCAGCCGTAGGTGTCAGTTTACAGAATCGATTATGGCCTCCTCCAGCCTTCCTCTCCATCGGAATGAATTCCAGACTCGGTCGGTGTGGGCTACATTCACCTCTTTTGCTCATTTTCTTATCAAGTTAGTCTGTGCAGATCTTTCTCTTCAGCTATAAATAAATATTCACCGCAGTATTGTAGGGCAAGCTAGAGTACCGTAAACACCGGTGTATAATACGCACTTTTATTGCTCATTTGAATGTCCTGCGTATTATACACCGAAGCGTATTATCTACAGATTTTTTCCCATATTTTTAGACCAATTTTTGGCTCTGATTCGCTTTATCATTTTTGGCCTAAAAATGGTGCAGTACCAGTTTTGGCCGCTATGGGCGCTAATGCACCCTGTAGTCTGTTTACCTGCAGACTGTACCTGGAGGCGTATCCTGGCGCCATCTAGTGGCCATAAAAAAGACTGTCACGGCAGTGCGTATTATACACCGAAGCGTATTATCTACCGATTTTTCTGATTTATTTCCAAATATTGGCCAAAGCGTATTATACACCGGAGCGTATTATACACCGGTGTTTACGGTAAACTAGCAATAGTTTTACAGGGTTAACTGATTTTTTTCTTCCTTTTTTTTTTAAACATTGACGTCATTTTGACAAACGGACTGAGGAATTTTCATTTCCTGACAATTTGTTCAGTCCTGATACAAACGTACATGTGCATCCAGATGCCATGAGCAATTTGTGAGAGGGCAGTGTGTCATCTCTAGAGAACAAAGGAAAAAGGAGGATGAGGGTGTTGGTGCTGGTGGTGGGGTGGGCTTTCTTACAATACAGTACAGCCATGGTTTCTCTGCTTTACCACCATGTATCATTCATGCCCAATGCCATAAGGTTTAGTTACCCTTCTGGTCCTTTATTTGCCTCCTTCTTCCCTCATCTGAGCAGCAAAAAGTGAAAACACCCCTTGACTGTTTGAAATGTGGCTATACACAATGAAATGGCAGAAAGCCAAAGCACACCTACAAACAAAAATTGGTTTCTTCTGAAACATTTTTTTTTCTTTGTGGTGTCTACTTCACCAGGGTATTCTCTTAGTCATGAGCTCAGTTTCCAAAGTGGTACATCTACTCTCAACTCTGCAAACTACAAGAGAAAAAAAAAAACGTACACACATACACATAAAAGTGCAGTTTGGTGGTGCAGCAGGAGGTCTTGGCCTTTGGCTTGGCAATAGTTCTGGGAATGTGCTTGGACCTACACCAAACTTGTGTGTGTTTATGTGTACAAGTGTGAGTGTAGCCATTCATCAGCGTCACTACCGGAGCCCTGGGCGGCTGGGCCGGAAACAGCTGGCCACAGGGATCTCCAGACTATGTTTATGACAGTAGGGCTATTATTAGAGCTGAATAAAAAGGACAAGTTTTTCACACAGCACATGCACACATACATACACTTCCTGGCTTAGACTGGCTGAATAGAATAGGATTTGATGTTAGCACAATAACCTTGGAGAACCCAGAGAGTAAATGGTAGGAATGCATGGAAAACCCATACTTGCACAGAATCTTGCAT
Organism: Garcialebias charrua; assembly: GCA_038048925.1. NCBI lineage: Eukaryota > Metazoa > Chordata > Actinopteri > Cyprinodontiformes > Rivulidae > Garcialebias > Garcialebias charrua. The sequence goes on from JBBPBX010001278.1 coordinate 99,763, forward strand.
GATACACAGGACTAATAAGGATGCAACACTTATTATTTTCTTAGAAACACACACGAGAAGGTAGCAAAAAAAAAGATGAGTCAAGGGCACATGGAGACAGGAAATGCCAATTTCTTCTTTTTTATCTGTCCACAAGTCACACAAAACTCCCAAACTTCTTTCTCCCAAAACCCTCTTCTCTAAAGACTTTAAAGCAGGCCTTGTAAAAATACCAGGCATTGTGTAGTACCACCACCACAAAAAAAAAAACATGCATCCGAGTGATCTATGAAGAATCAATGTGTCAGTCAGTTTTATTCGTCTACGAGTCCAGCCCAGCAACACAGCAATGACTGAGATAGGGAGAACAAGAGAGAGGAGGGGAGGAGGATGGATGGGTTGGAGGAGTGGGTGAATGGAGGAGTAGAGGCAGAGGAAGGAGGGGAAAAATACGAAGGAGGGCTGCAGTATGCAGGATGAAGAAGGAGATTAAAGGAGCTTCTCCATCTATTGATTGTATAAAGATTGGCCTTCATTTGCAGTGTCTTATTGCTGTTGTTTGAATGTTTGTCTTGATAGGTCGTGTGATCTTGCAAAGAGAACATTGTGTTTTCTCAGCACCCAGAGAACAGGGGCATAAAGGGGAGGGGTGGACAGAGGCAGACAAAAAAAGAGGCAGGGGAAAGAAAAAGGAGGAATGCCAGGTACCCACTGGACCCGTGTCGGGCAGTGGAAGCGGCCGGTTTACATTGAAAGTCTATGTGGAGAGGCGTCAAGGCGCGGCGTATCGTGAAGCGGCGCGTTTTGAGTGTTTGAAGCGGCGCGGCGGCACGCGGCAGTTCCTTTCCGCGCACGTCCAAAGCAACCTACGCGTTGAGCAGCGTCGGATCGAAAAGTTTGATATTTTGCGTCTCGACGTTGCTCGACGCGTCCAGCAAACAATCGGGAGAGCCTCTGCTATGTGATTACACAACAACAACAGGACTTTTTTTGGACTTTTTAAACTTACCCCAGTCGAGCCTCCATGAATTGGAACCAGACTCCGGTAAGAAACTTGGAATTTTTACAGTTGCTGCTGTCCGCTCCAGCGTACGATCACCCCAAACATAAAAAAACGTTTTAATCTCAACAAAGACTGTCGGAGCTGCAGTTCGGCTAGTAGAAAACCCACTCCAGTAGTAACGAGACTCACGTGCTGCTGATTTTATCTGCCAGCAGCATGAAACACAACAACTGACCCGGAAAACGAGCTAGACCCCCTCCTTTGCCTCCCCCCAGTGCGCGTCATCAGACGCGTCTTCAGTGGCTTTGTGGGAACGTGACAAGCGGCCAAAAGGGGGCGGCAGGAGCGTTCTGACAAGTCCGGTGGGTACCCGGCAGAAGGAGAATCACACTGCAGCAAAGCCAGACTTGGTTTTCCTTTATTGTTACTGTCTGACATGCCAAGTTCAAACTTTGCCAAATAGTTTACAAAACTTGGTGTATTTTCCAAAGTAAAGTCAATGAACATGGTGCATGCTTTGCAAAAATTTTATACTGTCTACAAAGTAAGTAAACAATGGCTGTAACATATTAAATCAGATCAAACCCTCTGAATCTCTATGACCTTTGGGATCCAATAACTTGACATCACATGTGCACAATTCAGACATAAATTAGTGGGGGAAAAAACTATTTGGAAATAAACAAGCTACTGTATTCAGTTTTACACAGTAGAAAGCAAAATCTAAACTATCTAAACCCATTGAGACAAATACTAAAACAACCAATTAAAGCAGAGCTAATATTCTGACGGGCAATAAAAGGGCACAAACAACCCTGCAGGGACACAAGGTCTTCAATGACTTTTAGATTTAATTTGAATTCATTCTGCAACGTTCTTCCTCCTTCCTGACAATGAAAGGGAACCTAATGGGATTGGCTGAATTTCCTAGAGAACTCTATAGTTGCACTGTGTCACTAGGATCCATGTCATGTTAGTGGTTCATGTATATCCTAGCAAGTATGGGATTGTTATGCAAGAGAAATTTGGTCTCCTACTGGATTGTATGCTATACAGGACGTAGTAAGGTTAAAGACAACTGATTCTCTTTCACCTCTTCCTCTTTCCTTGGCTTACCATGTCCCTGCCTTCAGGAAGTTAACATAACCTAAAAAAATAATAATAAATCAAAAGGAGACTAAAGCTTATTAAAGGATGTGAAAAAGACACACAGTCTTTGCCACAGATTACTGTCTGATTATGGCTAATGGTACGTCCACACCAAACAGCGTTTCAACTGCAGGAGCATCCAGTTTACATGCAAAGTCAATGGGGGACGCACCTCCAGGCGCGTCTTGGCGTCGGGCGTCACGTCACGTGCGTGTTGAGCGTGCTGGAAAGCGTTTTCCGTGCACGTGAACCCGCGTCAGCCTCCAAAGCACGCCTTGAACATGTTGATGATTTCGCCGTTCAAACGTTCAAACGCCGTTCAACTCTCCCTGATTGGTTGATCAGGGAGAGTCGGGGGGAGAAGAGAGGGGGAGAGTCCCTATGTGACGCGGAAACGAGGGGACGGGTATTGCGCAACTATGTGACGTATTGTTTGTGGGACACAGAAAAAACCCGCAAAGTCGTGTACTATGGAAGAGAAACTCATTGTAGCTGTGTGTTCGCGACAAGTCCTTCACGACCAGTCAAGTCTGCTCTACAGAGACAGAAATAAAAAGCTCCTTGCCTGGCGGAGTGCAGTGAGGAACTCGGTATACCGGTAAGCTCCCCCCCCCCGCCGCCACGCCGCCGCAGCTTCGCGTTCTGGTCTGGACACCACTGGGTCCAGTGCGTCCACTTGCGTGCGTGACAAGCTTTTTTGCCGTTGAAAAGCTGTTTGGTGTGGATGTACCATAAGGCAGCTTTAGGTGATCGTGAGGCTATATGCTATATGTTTCTTGTTTGGTCTGACAATAGTTCAGCATGGTGCTTCATATATAGCCCCCGTCTCCAGCCTCACACAATAGGGACTGTGCAGGGTCTAGTGAGACAGAGCTCTGCAGGGCAGATGGTGGAAAGGTTCATCCTACTCAGTAAAGGAATTTGGCTAACAATCAGTCTGCCATACCATCCTAAAGCCCTCCCATTCAAATTCAAACACATGTCCTGGGTTGACAAATCCCCCCCCAACTCAGCAATATTATTCAGCCAAAGCAGAAAGCCAAGTTAGCTGTATGAGCCTTATGGCTAAATGTATAAGCTTTTCTGCTCAAGTTTCTCTTCTCTACCTCACACATAAACTTGCAGTGTAGAGGGTAAAGGCTTTCAACAAAAATCCAACTTTTGTGACATATTCAAGTGGCTGCTTCAACCTGTTTCACTGCCCACACATATATTAAGCAGATAAGTGCAGGTTTATTTTGCAGCTGAATGAAAGTAGGTTACTGTGAAGCTGAGTTAAGCTGTCATGTTAAGTCCAGAAAGTCCTACATCAGGTGTAGACTGATAAGACAGCCTGAGAGTGCTTTGTCATCGGCTATACAAAGAGACGCATACCATAGTTTAAGTACACCAGTACATGCACTGCCTCATTCGGCTTTACTATACTTAGTTGAGCAGGTTACCAATTAACATAGCTTGTTGCAGAAACATATGGAAAGCAAAAAGTTACAGCAACACAGTAAATTGAGGGAAAAAAAGAAGTGAAACAGACCATTATTTCATCCTTTACATCAAGTTTTAAAAAGTGGACTGATGGGCAAAATATAAACACCAGTAGAATGAATGGAGGCTTAGTGTTGTGGTTTTAACAACCCTCGTCTTTCGCTGCCTCCTCCTCTCACTGTTCCAGAGTCCACAAAGCAATTTTTTTTTTCAGAGCTGCATTTTAGAATGAATCTATTTAAAGAGCAAATGGGCACAGAAAATGTATTGATGCACACCACAGCCATGGAAAGAAAGGAGGGGTGATTAGGAGGGGAACAGAGAGATGGATTTTACAGACAAGACTGTTTTTGGACAGCAAATGGGGGAAACAGTGGTGTGGGTTGTTGAGTACAGAGGAAGAAAGCTGGCAAAAGCAGGAGAGGAGGGGAAGGTCGGGGTGAGTGTGTAGATGTGGGCAGTGAAGGAATGGTCTTCCCTGAGCTAGGAAAATAAGTCTATGTTATTGCAACTGTTCACTGACTACTTGTGAGTGCACTCAGGGTAATGTAGTGGAATAGTAGTCAAGCTCAGTAAGTCTGTGTTCAGATGTTAAAACTGAAAGGCCTCCTGATGCTTTTAACTGAGGGTCTAGCATTGTGGGAGAGAGCCAGACTACATCTAAAGTCTATGTTCATTAGTTCAAACACAAAGTTCCTTTCCATTTTCATCAGTTTGCTTGCTCTGGATGGGAGATTTTCATTTTGTTGTGAATTGGTGGTAAATTAAACTAGATGACCTGAAAGTTCATCCAAATGACACCTATGAAGAATATTCTTAAACGTGGTATATTTATGAGCATTTCATAAAAAAAACTGTTTTGATTTCCCCAGCAAGATAAGAAGGCAGCATAAGACAATGCAGCCAGTCTAACCTTGCACCAGTGACTAAATGTTATCAGTGGGCATCTGTTTGATAGCCAGCACCTGTGTTGCTACAAGGAAAATAGATTTTAAAACGTTCGAGCCTTGTTCTTCAAGTGGTATCACCTGAACTTCAACACCTGCCCTGGCCCTGCTCTCTATGTTAAGGTGTGTCCTGCTCACATACGCCCCAGGTGAAACTCTTCTTTAGGATGCACGTTAAATAACTCAAAGCCTAATCTAATCTAATCATAGCTCAGCCCAGGCTTGAAGAGGTAAAACTATCTCCTTGACGCACAAAAACAAAAGCCAACTCCACTGACTGACAAGTGAAGCCTGACTCAACAGGCCTGGAAAAGCTTGGGTTGCATTACAGTACCAAGGTGACCCCATTTCTTCATTCTCTGTGCTTTGTGGCATGAAGATGCTTCAAACCATGAGAGAGACAAATGGAAGACTGTTTTCTTCAGTCTGATGTTTTTGTTTTTGCTAGTATTTTAAGATAAGCACTGGAAAACAGTGATGTAAAACCATCC
>JBBPBX010001279.1:0-38813 GCA_038048925.1 Garcialebias charrua
CATACTTTCACTTTATGCTTTATTTCTTTTAAGTAGGATACTTAATTTTTCTAGTAAAAAAAACAAAAAAAATCACATAGGCCTGCATTGTTTATAAGTTATATTATATAACTTTCTTGCCTGCATTGTTTGTTTTAGTTTTTAGAAACTGGGCAAAACTATATTAATTTTTCCTTCTTTACAAGAATCTTGTCTTTTATTTTATCTTAAAATGTAAAAATATCAGTAAATGTTAAAAAATCATTAGACATTTTTAGTTTTATAAATCATTCCTGCTGTCCTCTAACAAACTTAAAGTGGTCCGTGGGCCACCAGTTGAGAATCCCAGTTGCAGCAGGTGTTGTGGCTCCGGACACGTTTAATTTAGTGAATAAAGGAGCAGAAATGGCTCTTTGTATCGAAAAGGTTGCAGACCCCTAGAGTAACATTAAAATTTCTCAAGACAAATGTAGTTTTGCAAAACCTTTATTTACATTGCATAAGACAGTTCTGTCCAACATCTTATGTCTCTGGATAGACAAGTGAGTCCAGCTCCATCCTCCTCGAGTGTTTGTTTGCAAACACATCAACAACGCTCTCAAGGTCAATGTGTTTGCTGTAGTGAATGTGAAGTAGTGCCAGTGAGAGACGCTCCTTCGTCATTGATGCCCGCATGTAGCTGTTCAAGCGACGAAGGGCACTGCGCTCACATTCGCAGGTCACAGGCAGTGTGTAGGCCAGTTGAAGTAGGACGTGCAAGTTGGGGTAAAGGTCTCGGTCACACTCTTTAATGGAACCTGCAGGGGTGTTCGGCCTCTGTGACCCAGGCACTCTGCCGTACCTAGCAGAACAATTATTAAAACAAAATGTTCTGTATAGTAATGTTGTAACATTCAATTTCTAAAATGGGCTTCTCAGGTGCTTAACTTCAAAATAACTTACTTCAACTTCCACCTTGTAATCTCTTGGTCAACAAGTTCTGGACTGGGTAGGTCTTCGGCATACATGCTCACAATCTCTGTGGTGTCCAGATGACGATTGCAGATCACAGATGGCACTAGTCCCAATAGCTGTGGCAGACAGAGCTGAGTACAAAAAAGAAACTTTGTAAGAAACATATTTAAGTTTCAAGTTTTATATGTAATTTTTAACTTGTATGTAATTTTTTTAAATAATTTCTTAGATTTTTATTTGTATGCTGACCTCTGTAATATGTACACAATTGTTCAAAAGTTTTGGGTCAACCACACATTGGATCTCAGACACCTGTGACAAAAACAAAAAACAAAGAACAAACAAAAAAATATTAAATGACAAAGCTGATCATCTGTGACCATCTGTGACCATCTGCTCATACAAACTCATGTTCGTGCTGCTGTTTATTCCCACTATATTAGGCTTAGTGTATTACTAGTTGATGTTTTTCTTAGTTAGTTCTCGATGTTATTACTGTTTTTCTCTTTCATTTGTTGTTGGATGTAACTGGGACCTCGTGTACATAATCTCGTTTTCATCTCATGTACCACATGCGGTGCAAATGACAATAAAGACTCTCTGACTCTGACTCTCTGACTCTGATCATCGTTACTTCTGTCAGCATGGAGGCAGCCATCTTCATCATTCGAAGCACTGGTACACACCAAACTTGCACGGTCTTCATCTAAGATATGACACGTGAATAAGAGATTTTAGAATATTTTTTAGACACTTTTAGCATTTAAATAATCATATCAAAAGATTTAATATTTAGCTAAAAGAATTTACAGAAATACATTCTAAATAAGAAAACATTTGTTCCTGAAATCATTCTAAGACATATTATTGACAAAATCTATTTTACAAGAAGATCTGTTTTATTTATTTATTTTACCTGGAACTCTGTTTCTTTGAAACAAAGTTGTACATTGAAGCGCTGCTCTTTTCCTCTCTGTCCTTCTGCTTGCACCTACCCATGTTGGTATCCAGCACAGAAACCTGAAAAACAGTTTAACATAATATTTAGTATGTAGTAAACAATTTAGTAAGATCTGCTAAGACATTTTGGGTTTCTACAGTATTTGAAAACGTTTTTTTTACTTGTCTTACGTACAAAAACAGTTTTTCTGAATGTTTGTTCTTTTGAAAATTTATCCAAACATTTATTTTTCACCAAATAGGCTATATTATATTCAACACTGCTAAGTTATTGTTTGTATCCTGTCCAAACTAGGCCTGAGGCTATATTATATTCAACACTGCTAAGTTATTGTTTGTATCCTGTCCAAACTAGGCCTGAGGCCTGTAGCTTTTGTTTAGAAAAACATGGACGCTCAGTTTCAGGCTTCCTGTGAGTAACTATCTGTCCTATCACTGTAAACTCAGCTTTAGGGATAGAATGGGGCCGTACTGGTACTAATTTCAGATAAATTACTGTTCCCAACATGGCGGAAATAGCCAAAAACAAGGAAAAAAAACGTGGCGAAAATCGTTGCTACTTAGCTTAGCTTTAGCATGTTTTAGCATTATCCATATCTTATAAAAACGTGACCCACTTCTAATCTCTCTAACATCAAACAGTACTACTTAAAATACACAAATGAACAGTTGAATCAAAAACCACAATGTAATTTTACCGTTTGAATCCACCGTGTTGCCTTCCAAGCCAGGACAGAGTGAACGTTGTCTTCCCCTCACAGTCTCGCAGGAGTTGTAGACGGGACTTCATAGGCAAAGTGGGCGGTTCGTTCGAACCGAGCAAACCCCCCCTGGCTACGCCCATGGATAATGTCCGGTCACACAACCGGAAAGGTAAAAAGAAAGAAAACCGACTTTCTGTTTACTGTTTCCTGCTGGAAACAACACGAAGCAGCTCATGTGTTGGACTTAACAAAAAGTAGATGAATGGCCTGGATATGAGCGGTGACACGTCCTGATACAACTTTCTCCATGTCCCAAGATACCTGCTAGTTCGTTCCAGACATTCTGGCGAGTGTCTGAATTCAAATTCACGAGTTTTGTTATATTATTTATAAATGATTATTGTTTGAATTGATTTTGTTTTAAGAAGGAGCAGATATGAAAATATTTTTTTCTTCTTCTGCTACCTTTCATTTTATATCTTGTTTTTTTCCCTTTCATATGTCTGGAAATTGTCTTTGTGTTTAAAAAAAACCTCACAATTTCAAAGGTTCATCTAACATTAATGTGTCCTGTTCAGCATCTTTGCCATCTTTTTATTGTCTCACACAAAACTCTGTCTAATATCAGACAAGCTCATAACAGAAGCTGTGACCTCAAATTGTTACCCGGGGACGTTGTGTTAGCTTACAGAAGCTTTCCTATTGAAGACAGTGTAACAACAAATAATCAGGATTTTTGGTGAGTAAAATGTTGCTCTCCAGTTCTGTGTTTGACACGATCTCTGCCTGCCGTCTACTCCTGGAAACTCTGTTTAAACAGCACTCACCTACCTGCCCACTCTCCATTCTCATCTGCCGTCCACGCTTACCTTCTCCCAGAATCCTCCTCTTCAGAACATAAAAATGAAAATACATGGAGTCCTCGAGTTACGGCAATTCGGAGGTACAATCGCATCATAATTAATAAAAATATGAAATAAAAAAAAACATTTTTTTGTGTGTTTAAATGTTCTTAATTTCATGTGTACAGCACTTTGTTGCAGCTGTGGTTGTTCTAAATGGCTTTATAAAAAAAGTATTATTATTATTATTATTATTAAAATTAAAATTTTTAAGCCTAATTGCGCAGTTTCCGGAAGTTTCCGCCGTGTCTGCCATTTTACGGTTAGTTCCAGCCTCGGTAGCTGGTTATGGAGGACCGTGTGTCTGATCAGGGTTGCCTCATACGGATAAATTAGCTGGAAACGCTCTGTGAACTCTGTGGACGTCTCAGTCCCGGAGCAGCAGCCGCCGATCGCTCCCACCTTGACGGCTGACACCACCAGCTCATGGGATGGGCTAACGCTAACACACAGCTAATGGCGGAGCTAAGATGTTAACGCGGACCACCGGGGACACCGAGCCGATGGGCGGCGGAGAGGCCATCTGCGTCCGGGAGCTCGCCTCGATGTCCGCTTGGCAGCCTAAGATGTTGGGGGACGCCGAGCTAACAGAGAAGCTAACATGCTAAAACATGGAGAAACAGCGCCGACAGCCTTTTAGATGGGCTAACGCTATCGAGCGCAGCTAATGGCGGGGCTAACGCTAACGGGCTCAGCTTGTTTTGGATGGAGAACACCACGGAGAAACGGCTTTCAGTAAGTTATTAACTTTTTTTCTGGCTCCAAAGGTATGGAGTTAACAAGCTAACAGTCCTTCCTGTAAACAGTTTGGACCGCGTGGAGCAGCACGAAGCTGCGGAGCTCGGACGTGCAAGGAGCTAACATGCTAAAAGACTGCGACAGGCTTGACCAGCTCAGAGTAAGAAATTAATATTTTTTATTGATCAAAATGTATATGTTTTTTGATAATTATGTACTACACTGTGTTAGGTGTATTACGATTGGCGAAGTGCTTGGTAACTACATTACCGTACATGTACGTGTATCAGTGGCGGCTGGTGTGTGGTCCCCGACTTACGGCAAAATCGGGTTACGAACAATGCGTAGGAACGTAACTCGTACATAACTCGAGGACTCCCTGTATACCATAAGACTCACCTGAGCTTTTTGTTCAACCATCTATCTCTGCCCAGCCCAGTTCAGAGTCCAAACCCCCATCTATCAGTTCCTGTATTAATAATACGTCTATTACTTTGATGTTGCTGTTGTGACTGTTCTTGGTCGAGGTTTATCGAGCGCTGTGAAGCTTTAAACAGCCAATATGACAGACGCAGAGAAAACAAGTTTAAACCAGGGTAACACAAAATGATACGGTTAAATTAAACCAACCAGGAGCCAAGCAACCTGCAAATATCTTGCCAACATGGAAGTGTTCAAATGTGATTTCTGTGTTTACATCAGGAGTGACAAATTAACAGATCATTTGTTCTTTTGAAACTGGTAAAACGGTGGATTTTGTGTTTTTCTTCTTGTCGACAGCTCCTACAACACACGTAGTTTTACAGTTTAAAAAAAAAAAAATCAGTTGAAATTGTGCCACACCACCGGGATTTATTTGTCTCCGTAAAAAGAAATCCCTGCAGCGTCCGGCTTCTGATTGGCTCGGGGGGTCTGAGTGGTAGAAGTCACTCAGCTCCATCATCACCAGTCTTCATTGGATCCCTTTCCTGTTCTAATTGCTTGAAGAGTCAGACTGTTTCCATTAGTATAATATCCATTAGTCGGACTTTTCTTCCCTCAGACTGACACTCCTCGTTTTTACAACACCACTGAGACGCACGGCTGAAAAAGCAAGGCCTGGCCTGCAGACGTGCACGTCCAGCAGCAGAATGACATCAGCTGCTCTTTGATTCATCAGCAAAATGATCAACACAACGCCGTGCCTTGTCTGTGCTTCACAAATAAACATTTTCACAGTTTGTTACTCTACAAGCCTCCGGTTTAAAGCTCTTCACTTTTAGGACTGTAGGAATAAAAACAGGAAAACAAGAGATTTATTCTCTCATTCTTCTTCCTGGTGTGACTAAAACTTTATCTTTACACACAAACTGAACCGTTTCCAGATAATATTGTGAGAAGTTGGACATTCTCATCGGACAAAGGTTCCTTTTGCGTGATCTGGTTCACGTCGAGCTGTGGCTCAACCAGAACTGAGTTTCCAGCTGGGCCTCACTGAAAGTGGGCGAGCCGACACTCCAAGCTGTAAACTGAAACGTTTACATCTATATCTGCCGTTTTCTCCAAACTGTCCCACTCCTGGCCCACAGGACAGAGGGAAACTTGTGACTGTTACAATAATTTTTCCTCAACATTGATTCTAAACTAATAGTTTAATTTGAAATAACTTGAAGTGAGATCAGGTCTTTAGACAAATCAAAACATAAAATCCAACATTATGGATTAATTTCCTTGAATTTTTACAGTGGAAAATGAAAAAGTGTAACCCGTGACACAATTGGCATTGACTTCTAAGATCTTTTAAAGTTTTGCCAATAAACTTACAGCTAATTTTGTTTAATGAATGTTCACTTTCTTATTAGAATATTCTTTTCTATATTTAACTATTAACATTTATTCAGTGAAAAGTATTACTACATGGACACCCGATTTCATAAAGATTAGATTAATGTTTCAAATCAGCTGATATTTAGTAAATACAGTAGACACTTTAAAACATGAACTATCAGTTTGTCAGGTTAAGAAATATCGCAACATATTTTAAGAAACAGCCGGCTGCATCTGTCATATTAAAACACAAAAGGCAAACTGTAAATATTGAATCTGTAATGTTCAGTCGTTCTGATAATATAAGGTTATAAAATAAAAAATATGATTTACACACTTTAGTAAAGTTATGCAGTTAGTTGCTTCATACTTTTCCAACTTTAATCAAATGCCAAAAAAGAGACATTTAAGCCATTTGACCAGATGCTTATTTCCAAAAGTGGGTGGGACTAAATTATAACACGCCCATTTGTAGCCACACTCACATCTAGCCACGCCTTTTGGTTGGAGTGTTAATCATTTTCACATCAAATTACAGTACAGGTAGTCCTTGACTTACGATGGAGATCCGTTCCTCGCCGTAAACCGAATTTCGGCGTAAGTTGGAACATACGTAAATACTGCACCATATATGTACAGTACTGTATTCCCAAGCACTTAGCCTATCCTAACACAGTACCTTACATATTTATCAAAAAACACATACATTTGGGAGCCATAACGAAGGGAAAAAAAAGTTAATTTCCTACTGGGATGCTGGTGAAGCCGTTTTCCTCCGTCCATCCTCCGAATTCTCTATTGCGTTTATGTCGTAAAACCGCCGTCCATAAAACAGCTACTTTTCCACAGCTGCTGCCCATTTCTGCCGGTCCAGCTTGGTCCAACAAGTTTTGTTTTGTTTTTTGAATGTCCAGAGGACCAGGCTTAGCTTTTTTAGAGAATACAGTGCTATATTTCTCCGCCGCTACGTTTACAACGTAAAACCGGAAACTGCGTAACTCGGCTTTTTAAAATAATGTTCAAAATATATATATTTTTAAAAAACTTTTTTTTTTAATGGGAGATGCGTCATAACCGCGAAATGTTGTGAGTCGAGGACTACCTGTAATTTAAACCGTTGTCTCCTTGTTTCAGTTGTTTCTAAATAAATAAACAAACAACCAGAAATGAGGAACAACAACAGAACATTTCAGACTGGAGAGAAAGAGGTCTAACAGCATCATAATCTGAGGGGGCGGAGCCTCGTGCAGCATCATGTCAAGCAGTCACTCAGTACCAACCTCTTTGTGGACAGTCTGGAGGGGGTTGGTGCTGTCACTGGTACATTTTTTAACGTATCTGTCAGCCATTGCTTTGGGGCAACAGAGCTGGTCGAACTGCAGGTGGATTACTCAAAGTGAATAAAAAGATGAATTATTAAAGTTCTGCTGCTTTGACCGACCTGAAAATATGCAGCAAACCGATCCGAGAGAGGTCAGGCTTTCTGGGGTCAGAGGTTGGGGGGGTAGCACGAGAGAACGGAGGAGGAAGAGGAGTTGAGGGAGCTGCCATCCTCCCTCATCTCGATCCTCGGCCTGCGGCCTCGAGGCGATTCGCTGCTGCACTTTCAGGCAACCGAACTTGGACCCTGTGCAGCCAGCGGTCTCATGCAGGAGATGTCAGAATCAAAAGAGGTGCCAGTCACAGGAGATTAAGGGGGAGACACTCGAGCTGGGCTCTTGTGGGATTCTCCTCGGCCCAGCTGTCGAGACCAAAACCTGTTCCACCGTGGACGTGCGTTCCCTCTACTTGTGTGAACAAACAAATATGTGCAGACACAGATGGACCACTCATGCTCCCCTCTGGCATGAAAGAAAGATGATGGCATGAATGATAGATTGTACAGTTACAAACTACAAACACCGACACACTCAGAGGGTGCATGATGAGACCACTAACGCAGGGAGTGAAAGATGGAGAAAGTGAGGGACAGATGGCTCAGCGTCCAATTTATTTCACACAAACTCGCAGAAAAGAAGGACCTGAAGCCAAACACAGGCAACTCCTGGGTGGTCTTTTTATCACGACTGGATTATAAAATTAATCAGCACTTGTAATTTGGAACCTCTGTGGTCAAAGTCTTATACGTGTGTGTTCAATCAGTAATGTTGGCACTGAAGAAGAGCGGTGTGGAGATGCATCAGCCGAAACAGAAAAAAAACTATTACCGTAGTTTTCGGCGTATAACACACAGTTTTTTTTACTCATTTGAATGTCCTGCGGATTATACGCCGAAGCGTCTTATTTATGGATTTTTTCCCATATTTTTAGACCCATTTTTGGCTCTGATATCGCCGTTTTTCATTTTGGCAAAAAAAAAGGTTCAGTACCACTTTCGTCCGCTTCCAGAGAGTACACCGACCGTTTCTAGCTCATGTGTCCGAAAAAAGCCTCCTCTGCTCGGACTGAATGTCGCTGCCCGGCCTCCTGCTCTGGAGGTAGCTACCATTAGCTGTGTTGTTAGCCATATTTTTTAGCAAGATAACTCATAAACCACACCGCAGATTTTCTTGAAACTTACAGAGCGTAATTATTTGGTGGTCATTTACAACTGACTAGCTTTATGAGATGTTTGAGATAAAAAAAAAACTATATTTTATTAGCGTTAGCTCCCGTTAACAGATACTGTACCTATTATTTAGATATATAGCTGATAAACTAAAATATCTAGGTCTATTGCAGTGCTGTATAGGGTTAGAGATTTACTAAATGATAAAGCACTACAATTGTTATACAATACAATTATACTCCCGCTCTTAATTTACTGTATACATGTTTGGGGTAGCTACAGCGTGCAAAACTGTAACCAAACCTATTTTTATTTTACAGAAAAGAGCCATAAGAATTATTGCAAGAAAACATTACTGCCATCCATCTAATGTTTTGTTTTACGAATTGAAGTTGTTGAAGTTTTATGATTTGGTTGACTATAATATTCTTTTAGTATTATACAAAGCTCAGGATTTCAATTTACCCTTAAATATCCAAATGCTTTTTGTAAAAAGGACTAGTACTTATAATCTCAAGGGAACAGATCTTTTTGTCATGCCACAACACAGAACCAGTTTAAAGAGTAGGTCTACTTTAGTACAAGGAATAAGACTGTAATGGTTTGGAACCTGATATTAAAAAATTGCAAAATCAATATCTATATTTAAGAAAATGATTAAAACAACAAAAAATGTAAACAAATATTAATAAATTAGATCATATGCAAATTACTATACTGTTTATGGTATTGTGTGAGAAATCATTTATATATATTTTTTTGCAATTGCTGTTTTAATTGATTGTATGAATTATTTTGTTGAAGAAGGGGCAGATATAACAAGATTTTTTTCTTCTTCTGCCTCCTTTCATTTCATGTATTTTTTTGATTTTATATTGTTTTTTTTTTGTAAACAGTATTCTTGTGTTTTTAAAATTTGAAATGAATAAATTGCTTGATTGATTGATTGATTGATAAACCACTCTGCAGATATTTTTTCTGCAGAGTGTAATTATATGGGGTTTAATGTATAAACTGTTGCCCTGTATAAGACATTTGAGATAAAATTCGATTTTTTATTCGTGTTTTTAGGGATGGAATCGTCTTGTTAGCTTCGGTTTTATTTCTGTTTATATTGTTATAAATAGTCATAAACCACTCAACAGATATTTTTTAGGCTTACAGAGTGAACGGAACCCTTGTGCTATAATGTCAACTAAGAAATATATTTTTCTCAGCAAAGAAATAATTGTTTTTTCCGTGTTAATCTTGTAAAGTCCTTCCGTGCTGGCTCGCTTCTGTGGCCGCCATTTTCAGCAGGGCAAATGAGGCGCTGACACATCGCGTAGCGGTGACGCATAATAGATGCGTCTTACAGGGCGAAGTGGAGTATTTATGGATTTTTTCAAATTATTCTTAATAATTGGACAAAGCGGCTTATACACAGAAGCGTCTTTCCCACCGAAAAGTACGGTATTCATCCTGTCATTATGTAGACTGCTGAACAGGGGAGGCAAGTATAAGCCTTCAGCCTATTCCTTTTTTGGGTTAACGATTATTTTACCATTTTATATTGTTTTCCTTT
Source organism: Garcialebias charrua (assembly GCA_038048925.1). NCBI lineage: Eukaryota > Metazoa > Chordata > Actinopteri > Cyprinodontiformes > Rivulidae > Garcialebias > Garcialebias charrua. Next base: position 10,156 of record JBBPBX010001279.1, read on the forward strand.
TTTTGTAATGTTCGTAATTTACCAAAAATAAAGTTGAGTTGAGAGAATGAGAATTTTATTGCACACATTATTTTAGGCATCTGGCTGAAGATTCGTCACTTTAAAGTGAATAATAATGAACTCTGGTATGTGCTGTTCATTATTACTTTATGGCCTGGTATGTAAATATATACTGTATACAGGTAGTCCTCGACTTACGACGGTCTCGAGTTACGACGTTTTGTGGCTACGACACGCATCTCCATTAAAAAATATATATTTTGAAAATATATATTTTGAAAGGCCGAGTTCCGAGTTCCTTTCGGTTTTGACGGCAGAAATTTAAACAGTCTGGACCGCATGAAGTACAGGCAGCCTCAGATGTTGGAGGAGCACCGAGCTAACATCCTAATAGACAGAGGAAGGCTTCACCAGCTCCCAGTAGGTTATTAACTCTTTTTTCCCTTCATTATGGCTCCAAATGTATGTGTTTTTTGATAATTATGTAGGGTACTGTGTTAGGATAGGCTAAGTGCTTGGTAACTGTACAGTACTGTACATGTATATGGGGCAGTATGTACGTATTTTCCGACTTACGTCGAAAATTCGAGTTACGACGGAGCGTAGGAACGGAACTCCGTCGTAAGTCGAGGACTACCTGTATATATATATATATATATATATATATGTATGTATATATATGTATATATATATATATATATATATTAAAAATAACATAATTTGTCTGAAGATTTGAAACAACATATAAAATAATCACTATACAGTATATGCAGACCTGCGTTGGTCATTTATTTATCATTTGCTGCTATTTGTATCTATATTTTTATTTCATGTTTTCCTTCTTTGTTTCTATTGTACATCACTTTGGTTGGCCTTGGTGCTGCATTAAGTGCTCTATAAATAAATTGGTATTGTATGGCATGGTATCGGACGATATTAGCATTGAAGTTCAATACTGGACATCGGCCATTCCATTAAATTAACCCGCCAATATAAAAGGTGCTGTTTTTGTCTGCAGTGGCAGCGCAACGCGATGACGTCACGTGCGCCAAACCGATCTCACGTCGGGGAAGAAAATTCAAAATGACGGTGCTGTGAAAGTTTAATTTTTCGTTGTATGTCAGATTCAGAAGATTTCTGGACTACGTTGAGTCTCGCTACATCGTCACCAGTTGGAGATATTTTTCTGACGTAACGTTACCAGAGTTACAAGCCGTCATTTACGACGATGTTGAGAAGCTAATAGCCGATAGCGCTTGGGTGAGTTTTACCACAGACATTTGGACGTCGTGTTAGCCCCGTTAGCATGATTAGTTTTACGGCACAATGGATAGACAAAAACTTTAAACTTAAAAAGTCTGTCCTTCATGTACAGGAGTGCAGAGGATCCACACTGCAGCTAGGAACCTGGAACAAGCCTTCACAAGTGAGACAGCACCACAGGTGACTAATGCTAATAAATAATATTTAACATTTTTCATTTAATATAAGTTAAAGTGCTATTCATATCATATGACTGTTATTTAATACATGTCACCAGCTCTTAAAGCTGTTACAGAATTTTTGTATCAAATAAGCCTAAATAAGAGGCTGTGTTCTGACAAAGGAATAAAATATCGGTATTGGAATCGGTTATAGGCCAAATAAATTTTAGCATATCGGAGATCGGTCAAAAATCCAATATAGTGCATCCCTAAAAAATATATTACAGCTACTTCAAAAGCCATTTGTGCAGATAATGTTCCTGGTAAAGAAAAATCCATCCTCTTTACCCGTTTCTTCCTTTTCAGTCTGCGAGGGTCACTGGTGTCCATGTCCAGCAATCACTGTGCGGGGTGAGGGGACACCCTGGACAGGTCTCCAGTCCATCACAGGGACACATAGAGACAAATGAGACAAACAACCATCCACTCTCTCAGCTAGGGACAATCTAGAGCAGGGGTCTGCAACCTTTACGATCAAAAGCGCCATTTTTGTGCCTTCGTTCACTAAATTAAATGTGTCCAGCAACAACTTGCTGCAACTGTGATTATCAAGTGGTGGCTTGTGGACCACTTTAGATTTGTTGGAGGGGGCTTTTGTGGCCAGTTGGGGCCACATATTAAAAAGCTAAAAATATCAAATAATTTTTAACATTTATTGATATTTTTTACAATTTAAAACAAAATAAAAGAACAGATTTTTGTAAAGAAGGAAAAAATATTTTTTAACCAATTTTTATTTATTTAAACAAACTATAAACTATACAGACCTATGTGATTTTTTTTAATTGCTGAAAAAACTAAGTGTAGAAATAAAGCATAAAGTTAGAAAAATTTAAACAGCTAAAACTAGCTTTATTTTTGTTTGTATAACAACCAATAAAATTCAGTTTTATGTTAGTTTTTGTCAAAGCTTGAAAGAGCCGCTGCAGAGGGACCAAACGGCTGCACGCGGCTCCAGAGCCGCAGGTTGCAGACCCCTGATCTAGAGTCATCAAATCAGTCTAACATGCATGTTTTTGGTCTGTGAGAGGAAACTGGAGCACCCGGAGAAAACCCACGCATGCACGGAGAGAACATGCAAACTCCACCCAGAAAGGAACCCAGACTGGGATTTGAACCAGGGTCTCCTGTTCTCTGAGAGGCAGCAGCTCCACCACAGCGCCATCGTGCTACCAAAGTTCTTCTTCTTCTTTGGTGTTTTACGGCAGATGTTGCATCACCGCCTCCTTCAGTCTGAACCCCACGTCCACATTTCCATTAAGGAAATTTCACTGACGTGAAATGCAAATCTGTCAGTCTACGTTCGATTACTCCGTGGCTTTCTCAAAGACCCGCTGACACAAAAACCTGAATTTTAGAGTTGAAACTGAATTATAGAACTGAAAACGAAAGTAGCCCAACTGAATTTTCAACACAACGAAACACAGTTTCAAAGTAAATGAATTCAATTTCAAACCATTCAATTCAATTTCAGTTTACTGAAAATTCATTTCAATGGATTTAATTTCAAATGATGCAAGTATAGATTCAAATAATTTCTGATGGCACCAGTTTCTATTCACACACGTCTGTCGTCAGGTTTTTAAAGTCACCCCAGAACAAACGGTTTGCATCACAAGCTGAAGATCAGTCACAGCAGATTGAAAGGTCTTGCTTTTGTGCTGATTTGGATCAATACTCGGAACAAACGGACTCTCCTGACCCCCCCACATGCACACACACACGCACACACACACACACGCAAGTTTTTCTTTCTGTTTTCTCTCTGTCTCACTCTTTGTGTGGAATCAATACAGAGTAGAGATAAAAACAAGTTATGATCTCCAAATGACCAACTAAGTGGTGCAAATTGATTGCCCTGCTGTACCACTGTGTATGTAAATGTGTGTGCCTTCCTGTGTGTGTGTGTGTGCCCCACAGGGAGTGTGTGCTCTGTGATCCAGGTAATGCAGAGCAGAGAGTGAAAACGAGAGGCGATCGCTCTCCATCCATCTTCCCCCTCTCAGTGAACTTGTTCATCCCGTCTCCGTTTATTGATCGATGGGTACGACGCTGTGAGTCGTGTTCGCAGGGCGTCCGAGACAAACTGGTGACAAGTCTCCACGAGGGACACCCGGGGTCCCGAGGTGACTACAGACGCACCAACCATGAGACGATTTCTAGTCGCCGTGTAAAAAGGACAGTCCAGATCTTAAAGTTACCGTATTTTCCGGAATATAGGTTGCGGCTTTTTATCATTTTTGCATGCCCTGCGACCTATATTCAGGTGCGACCTATTTATGGCTTTTTATAAAATAAGCTGATTTGTAATAATGTATTAACAAAAATTAAACTGAGACACACTCTTACAATAATGTCAGCTAACAAATATATTTTTTAGGTGTTTATCCTGCTAAAATTATTCATTTATTAAAGAAAAGTTCAGCTCAGACACATATTTGCTATAATTTTTATCAAACAATTAATTGTTTTTAAGTGTTAATCTTCTTAAAAGCCTTGCTGTGCGCTCCTGTGGCAGACATTTGCAGTAGAGCTAAACACGGTCCACATTTTGACGTAGGTGCAACCTATACTCAGGTGCGACCTATATGGTAAATGGTAAATGGAGCTTATTTATATAGCGCTTTCTAGCCCCCGATGAGGGGCCCCAAAGCGCTTTACAGTACCAACCATCCACCCATTCATACACACATTCATACACCGGTAGCGGCAGACTGCCATGCAAGGCGCCTTTCCAGTCCTACCGGGAGCAACTCAGGGTTAAGTGTCTTGCCCAGGGACACGACACATGGTGTGGGGAACCGGAATTCGAACCTCCAACCTTCCGATCGGGGGACAACTGCCATTACCACTACGCCACGGCCGCCCCTATATTCAGGTGCGACCTATAGTCCAACAAATTTGGTAATTGAACGAGACGAGTACAATCAGCAGACGTTTGCTCAGATCAATGAATTACCGGTAAATGTTTTGTGAAGTTCAAGTTGTATTCAGGCTTCAACCTAGTTTCTGCGTCTGCAAGAACAAAACCGTACAGACGCCCACATGCCTGTATGTATGAATTTTTGAGCCAACATTACATTACCACATAATTGAACTCATTCCTCTGTAGCAGGGCTATTCAACTGGTGGCCCACGGGCCACTTCTGGCCCACAGGTGACAAAAGTCTGGCCCTCTGATGAGTTTATTGATTAAAAAAAATCCAACAGCAATCAGAAAATAAATAAGTGAAAGCAAATCAAACAAAAAACATTTTCACAAGCATACAGAAGTCTGCTTTATGAAGAGCCCACCCCCATCAAAACCACTGACTTTCACATCACAGTGTTGGGCCCAGGTGGGGCAGGGGTCAACCTGTGACATCATTCTTCAGTGAGGATACTAAGAAAGAAAAGATAAGAACTTTATTGATCCCACAGGGAATTGTTGTGCCAGAGTTTCAATACAAAGGAGCATTCACAAGGAATCGCACAAGATATAAAAAATAACAGAGATTTAAAAAATATGAACAATTAAGGTCTAAAACAGGTCAGGTGTGGACAGAAACATTAAATTGTTTATTGTTGTGTGTAGAATGCTGGTCTGGGGAAGCTCAGTCCTCACCTCCTTCTACAGGTGTGCAGTGGAGAACATCCTGTGCTCCAGCATCAACGTGTGGCATGGAGGCTGCACAGCTGCAGAAAGAAAAGCTTTGCAGAGAGTGGTGAAGGCTGCACAGAAGATGTTGGAGTCAGTCTCCCCACCATCATAGACATCTACACATCTAAGGAAGAGGGCCACCTGCATTAAGAAGGACCACACTCACCCAGCACACACACTTTTTGCCCCACTCCCCTCAGGAAGGAGGTTGAGGAGCAACACTTGCTCTTCTCAAGGGCGGACGTCTCCTCTCGGTCTCCACTTTGCTTTTGCTTTGGTCAGTTGGTCCCTCAACACAACTGATAACATTTCTTCAAAGAGAAAACAGGCTGTAGGTGAGCCGATTTTCCCTGTTGGCATGCACACAGCTGGATATCTCATCGACGTGGAAGACTTGATAATGTGTCTATCTCTGCTGTCATCTGTGGATCTTAAGGACACATATTTATTTGGATTTATGATAACTGAATCCTGCTTTTTGGATTCAGCTGCTTCCTGGTCTATCAACACACAAGGAAGACATCGGCGGCAAATCTGGACCTGGTCAGGCTGCCTGCCTTACATGATGTCTTGGTTCATGTCTCGAGAATCTAGACTTTTGACAGAATGGATTAGATCTTGGGGATTTTCTCACGGACGCTCCATTGGTATGGTCATTTTAGTTTGGACATTTTGGAAGCGAGTGGACTGACACAGTCTGAAGGTAGATGTCAGAAAAAGCGCTCAATACAAAAACAACTGGACTTTATTCTGATTTTATCATGTCCTGGACGACTGAGAATCTTCACCAGCATAAGGTAGATGTCATTAAAGTTCTGCCTGTTCCCAAAACAAATCGTGTTTATCCGACATTCGGCTCCCCATCTGGCCTTGATAGGTCGTCTTATCTCAACACGCCTGAGAAGTTTTGTAAACCTGATGCTCTCACCCACCCCAACCTGCTACTCAGGAATTCCATGGACTTTTCAGAGGAGCACAGCTGAATAAACATTCTGTCATCATTTCAGGACTCTCGCCTCTGGCCGACCTTGGCAGCCCCCCCCCCCATGAGTGTGCACAGATCTATGAGCTGGCTGCTCAACCGCCTTTGAGTCCCCCCATCCCTCTGCGTAATGTCGGCGTCATTATGTGCTTGTATGCGAGACTTTTATTCATTACCACATTTTTGACCTTCAAACAGAGGTCAAAAATGTGTTAGAATTTTTTTTTTCTCCAAACCCTATACAGGTGACCCCCGAGGTACGAACGATTTAGGGACCTAAGAACGGTTCGCAGCTCGATTCTGCCGTAGCTAGGGGGTGAAAATTATTTATTTTTTTAAATTATCATGCTAACGGAGCGCGCGCACACATTTAAGCATGTACAGTAGTGTACTGTAATGTTAAACATTGCTATTCACATTTACAGAATAAATAAAAATATATTTTCTTACTTTGAGATGGTCAAAGCCGACATCTTAGGTTGCCATGCGTTGATTGTTGTCGGGCCGAGCAGCGCGGCGGCCGGCGAGTGAACCACCGCAGCTGCTCGAGACCTGTGTTAGCTAGCTGGCTAGCTTCTGCTAGCCAAGCCATGAGCTGGTGTTGGAGCGGCGGCGCGATCAATCTGCAGCTCCTGCTCCAGCCTGAGACGTCCACAGAGCTCACAGAGCGATTCCAGCTAGTAATTAATCCATATGATGCGATCCTGGTCACAAGTGTTCAAAAGGCCGGCTCCCGTGTTAGCTCCCGTGTTAGCTTCTGGAGCTAGCCAGGCCGGAGGTGTAGCAGGCCGGCCGGAGGTCTTCGCGCGGCGGCCTGGCACGATCAGCGATAAATCCGCTGCTGCCTGAGACATCCACAAAGTTCACAGAGACGTTTCCAGCTCGTAATTAATCCATATGAAGCCATCCTGGTCACCAGTCTTCGGCCGGCTCTCGGCGCCGGCAGCTAACCTAAAATGGCGTCCGGTGTTCTACATTAATTTGTGACCGTCTAAACTGGAGACCTTCAAAGGCCCCCGTGACTGAACATAAAATGGCGTCCGGTGTTCTACATTAATTTGTGACCGTCTAAACTGGAGACCTTCAAAGGCCCCCGTGACTGAACCTAAATGGCGTCCGGTGTTCTACATTAATTTGTGACCGTGTAAACTGAAGACCTACTTCCTGCTGCCCAAGATTGCTAAAAAATGATCAGAAATGATCATTTTTATCATAATTATTATTTATAAAGCCTTTAAAACAACCACAGCTGCAACAAAGTGATGTACACATGAAATTAAGAACATTTAAACACAAAAAAAAAAAAAATTTTTTTTTTTAATACAGTAATTTCATATTTTTATTAAATATGATACGTTCGTAGGTCCCGTTGTTCGTAGGTCGATGGAGTCGTAACTAGGGGGTCACCTGTATATCATTTTTCACCACTTTTATTGTCTGTCCAACAGATCTCACTTGTAAATGAGTCTTCGAGGCTCAGTGTGACTTATCTGTTTAAATAAAGATTGAATGAGTGAATGAAAAGTGTAGAACCACTAGACTGAGGAACAGCTTCTACCCTGAGGTTATTAGAATCATGAATATCTAACCAGAATAATCACTGAAATATCACAGCATGTTGCTGCTGATCTGTTTCATGTTACTGTGTTCATTCATCTGCTCACACAGACTCATGTTCGTGCTGCTGTTCAGCGTATTGTTCTTGTACTTAGTGCTTAGTGTATTTTTAGTTTAACATTTTTCTTAGTTCATATCTTAGATCTAAAAAAGCTATGTCTGGTCCTCTGGACATTCAAAAAACAAAACAAAACAAAGCAAAAAACAACAACTTTAGAAACGTTTCGTCTTTCGGACGAAAGATGAAAATGATTCCTCACGATCAAAAAAAAAAAAATCACAAGTATTTATCATTTGAAAGTTCTCTGTTTTCCCTGTGGTTGTACATTTGGCAGGATACACCCTGGTAGTTCTCTTTTGTTAGAAAATGCCCTGAGTTTTGTTTTGTCAGTATTTGAAACCAGTTTAAGTTGTAGCAGACAAGACTGAATCACCTGTCACTCGTATCTTGTTCATAGGAATTTGTGATTTGTTAAAGGAAGCACTTGATGAGGAAAAACTCATGTGCCTCACCTGTGGAAGTTATAAAGCCTTAAATGGTTGTAAAGTTGCATGCTGATTCCCAATTATGTCACCTTCTGGCAAATGACGGTTAAAGTTAAGAACTAAAGATGTCATATTTTGGTCAACGTGTTACAGTTTCAGCTGAAACTCCTCTAAAGTCAAGTTTAACAAGTTTAAGAAGATTTTTCTGCTTGAAAGTCTCCTTGAGATAAATCTCTCCCAAGTTTTTGAAAGTTTATTACCAGGATTTAGCACAAGCGCAAACCGAGGACAGTAATACTTTTTGATTGGATACAAACCTGCAGGTCCATTAGTCTTCCAATCTGTAGGATATTTCAGTTGCTTTAGGACACAATCGCTGCAGACATTTCCCAATTTGTTGATCGATAATGGTCGCAAGTAATCTGCACCCAACATTTTAGCATGCCGCTCTTATTGGCATCCTCCTCAAAATCAGCATTAGGTTATGGATGCTGACACTCAGCCTCCGTCCTTATAATTAGTAACACTGTGTTGAGTCAAATGATCCATCATGGCCATGTCTCTCGGACAGAGCCAGTGATTTATCATCGTGTGGAATGGCTCAGACACGATAAACTGGGTGCTGAGCAGAGGACGCCACTCGGACAGAACCCCAGAGATGTGTTTCACTTGAATCAATGAGATTTGGATGCACTGAATTTAAATAGTTGACATCTTAAAACAGATAAACAACCTAAAAAAAACCAAGCTTTTGATTAACTTTTATTGTATATATTTTTTTTATTTTCATCAGATGCTTGCAGCTTTTCTTCATTGAGGCCACAACAGTCCATTCAGACAAACTATCTTTACCATTATTTAACCTGATAATTGTTTTAAAAGCACAGAAATCAAGATCCAATACTGGTACATTATCCTTTACTGGTACATTATCCATTACTGGTACATTATCTATTGGTACATTATCCAATACTGGTACATTATCCACTACTGGTACATTATCCTTTACTGGTACATTATCCATTACTGGTACATTATCCACTACTGGTACATTATCCAATACTGGTACATTATCCACTACTGGTACATTATTCATTACTGGCACATTATCCACAACTGGTACATTAGCCATTACTGGTACATTATCCACTACTGGTACATTATCCATTACTGGTACATTTTCCATTACTGGTACATTATCCACTACTGGTACATTATCCATTTCTGGTACATTATCCACTACTGGTACATTATCCATTACTGATACATTATCCACTACTGGTACATTATCCATTTCTGGCACATTATCCACTACTGGTACATTAATTATCCATTTCTGGTACATTTTCCACTACTGGTACATTATCCATTACTGGTACATTATCCATGACTGGTACATGATTCCATTATTAGTACATTATTCCATTACTGGGACATTATCCATTACTAGTACTGTACATTATTTAATTACTGGTACATTATTCCATTACTGGTGCATTATCCATTACTAGTACATTATTTTAGCCTGGTTGATACCAGACCCATGTCCTTCACTTCGCTTTGTACTAGGGTCTGGCATCTCTCCCATAGACAGCGATTTCTCCGTTAGATTTTTGAATGGACCAATCAGAGAACAGAAGGCGGAGTTTTGTTAGTTTAGCCTGGCGAGGTCCAGGCTATTCAGATAAAAAGCTCAGAAACCACTCGGTGGATATTTTTTCTGCTACCAGTGTGTAATTATATGTCTCTAATTTACTGACTGTTGGCCTAGATGAAACATTTGAGATAAAATTCGATTTTTTATCATTTATTTTCGTAGCGCACCCGAGGCTGTTTGGAAAATGTCAAACCGAAACTATTTAAATCCAGCAGATTTGACCATTTCGTGAATTGATTTAGGAACTGTTAAGCTCAGGAACACTTCTGATATAACGTCAGCTAAGAAATATATTTTTTATCAGCAGAGAAATAATAGTTTACCTTGTTTTATTGAAAATTCCTTCGTGGCGGCAGCCATTTTGAATGACGACGTCAGTCGACGTCGTTCAAAACTCCGCCTTCTGCTCTCTGATTGCTCAGGAACACTTCTGATATAACGTTAGCTAAGAAATACATTTTTTATCAGCAGAGAAATAATAGTTTTTTACCTTGTTTTATTGAAAATTCCTTCGTGGCGGCAGCCATTTTGAATGACGACGTCAGTCGACGTCGTTCAAAACTCCGCCTTCTGTTCTCTGATTGGTCCGGTCAAAAATCTACCGGAGATATCCTTGTCTATGGGACAAGTCCCAGACCCAGCAGTGAAGGGAAATGAGAATTGAGCGGAGCTGCGTAGGAATGGCGAGGGCCAGGCTAACATTATTTAATTACTGGTGCATTATGCCATTACTGGTACATCATTTCATTACTGGTACATTATCCATTACTGGTACATTATTTCATTACTGGTACATTATTCCATTACTGGGACATTATCCATCACTGGTACATTATTTCATTACTGGTACATTATTCCATTACTGGTACATAATTTCATTACTGGTAAAATCAAAAAAGGCGTTCAATACAGAACAACTGGACTTTATTTGTAGCAACAAGACGTTTCGCTCATCATCCGATGAGCTTTCTCAATTCGATGAGGAGACTGTGAGAGGGAGAGAGAAGTTATAAGCAAGCTGGGCCACTGGTACACACCAAACTAGAGCCCCTTTCATAAGACGCATCAATCCGTCTCTGATGCGTGTTCAGACCTCCAACGAGCATTCAGAAAACACACAAACGCGCCTTGGCGAGTTAAGTTGACTCGCCTCTGATCCGTCCCTGACCTGTGAGCAGAGGTAGTGTTAAACGCGCATCTGTCGACTTGTGAAAGGTCTTGGGGCTGCACGGCTTCAAACTTATTTGAATAATGACGTACTCTCCCACGTACTATCCCGGCGCGCACTGTCGCGCTCTATTTAAATGTGTAAACAACAACATGACATCTGTATTTTGCTCGCGCATCACTTGCTATTCTTCGCCAAATCTTTTTCTTTTTTTATTGATCATCACGGAAATGTCTAATTGGGGTGATGCAGAGACCTGTGTGCTCCTGTTTCTGCACGCAGAGGAGGAAAAAGGGACTTACCGGTACAGTGAAGGATGGGGTCCTTCTGGAGCGGATTGATGTACTGATGCGAGAGCAAAAAACAAAAAAATAAAAAAATAAAGCATTCGGAGAAGCACAACGATGTTCGCTAGCGTCGCCATGTTTGTTTACATACACCTCTGCAGTGCGGTCCCACGTTAAACACGCAGGCACCACGTCCTCTGAGCTGCACATTTTCACCACGCCTCTTTTCAACACGCGCTGCAAATTGTTTTGTGAATGCTCCTTTGAGGGCGGGCTGTGGCCGGATTCAACTTTGTTTTATAAATGACCCGATGGGTATTAAAGCCGGACTGGTCTGTGCGGGAACTGCGCGGGTCTGACTTATGAAAGGGGCTTATGTAAATTGGAAGCTAACACACACACCTACTTGGGATTAGGGGTTGAACGAGTACATAATTTTTAACCTCGACATTAACATAAAAAAACTCGAACGACGCTCGAGTAGCCGATGACGTCACAGTGTCTTACGATGCAAAATAAATAAATAAATATAAATGCCTAAAAACGTCTTTACAAAAAGAAAAAAAAGACCAACAAAGCATTGGGAGCATTTATTATGCTCCTATCATTTATCATACTGCACATAAGTCACAGGAAAAACAAAACTATTAGTTATATTAATAATATTAAAAGTGAAAGTATAAGGCGATGAAAACCGAAACTTAAAAAACAAATGGGGCCACAGCCACACCGTACCACCGCCTGCAGCTGTGCAATTTAGGTTTACTTTTAGAGATTGTGTTTATAGATTTTTAATAGCTCTAGAGAGATGAATATTTGTTTTTTTGTTTGTGAAACGAGAGAGATGAAGCCGTTTCGACCGTGTTATATATGGGACCTGCATTGCAACACTGCCCTCTGCTGTCACAACAATCTACTACGGTGGTCAGAGCAAAGAACGTCAACAGGATGTTTCAATGAGTGGCGCAATTTATAAAATTATAAACTGTTTTACCTTTTTGACAAGACTGGACCCCTCCCTGGGCTGCCACCTTACCGTGGTGGAGGGGTTTGAGTGTCTCAATGATCCTAGGAGCTATGCTGTCAGGGGCTTCATGCCCCTAGAAGGGTCACCCAAGGCAGACAGGTCCTAGGTGAGGGATCAGACAAAGTGCAGCCCAAAAACCCCTATGATGAGTACAATTAATGGACTAAGTTTTCCCTCGCCCGGACGCGGGTCACCGGGGCCCCACTCTGGAGCCAGGCCCGGAGGTGGGGCACGCTGGCGAGCGCCTGGTGGCCGGGCTTTTACCCATGGAGCCCGGCCGGGCACAGCCCGAAGAGGAGACGTGGGTCCCCCTTCCCATGGGCTCACCACCTGTGGGAGGGGCCAAAGGGGTCGGGTGCAATGTGAGATGGGTGGCGGCCGAGGGCGGGGACCCTGGCGGTCTGATCCTCGGCTACAGAAGCTGGCCATTGGGACATGGAATGTCACCTCTCTGGTGGGGAAGGAGCCTGAGCTAGTGTGTGAGGTTGAGAGGTTCCGACTAGAAATAGTCGGACTCACCTCAACGCATGGCTCTGGCTCTGGAACCAGTTTCCTTGAGAGGGGTTGGACACTCTTCCACTCTGGAGTTGCCCCTGGTGAGAGGCGCCGAGCAGGAGTGGGCATACTGGTTGCCCCCCATCTTGGTGCCTGTACGTTGGGGTTCACCCCGGTGAACGAGAGGGTAGCCTCCCTTCGCCTACGTGTGGGGGGACGGGCTCTGACTGTTGTTTGTGCCTATGCACCAAACGGCAGCTCAGACTACCCACCCTTTTTGGAGTCCTTGGAGGGGGTATTGGAGAGTGCGCCTCCTGGGGACTCCCTTGTTCTACTGGGGGACTTCAACGCTCACGTGGGCAATGACAGTGAGACCTGGAGGGGTGTGGTTGGGAGGAACGGCCCCCCTGATCTGAACCAGAGTGGTGTTCTGTTATTGGACTTCTGTGCTCGTCATGGATTGTCCATAACGAACACCATGTTTAAGCATAAGGGTGTCCATATGTGCTCTTGGCACCAGGACACCCTAGGTCGCAGTTCGATGATCGACTTTGTTGTCGTCTCATCTGATCTGCGGCCGCATGTCTTGGACACTCGGGTGAGGAGAGGGGCGGAGCTGTCTACTGACCACTACCTGGTGGTGAGTTGGCTCCGATGGTGGGGGAGGATGCCGGTCAGACCTGGCAGACCCAAACGTATTGTGAGGGTCTGCTGGGAACGTCTGGCAGAGTCTCCCGTAAGACGGAGCTTTAACTCCCACCTCCGGGAGAGCTTTGAACACGTTCCAAGGGAGGCGGGGGACATGGAGTCCGAGTGGGCCGTGTTCCGCGCCTCTATTGTCGAGGCAGCTTATCGGAGCTGTGGCCGCAAGGTTGTTGGTGCCTGTCGTGGTGGCAACCCTCGAACCCGGTGGTGGACACCGGCAGTGAGGGATGCTGTCAGGCTGAAGAAGGAGTCCTATTGGGCCTTTTTGGCTTGTGGGACCCCGGAAGCAGCTGATAGGTACCGGCAGTCCAAGCGGCATGCGGCTCGGGTGGTTGCTGAGGCAAAAACTCGGGCGTGGGAGGAGTTCGGAGAGGCCATGGAGAATGACTTCCGTACGGCTTCGAGGCGATTCTGGTCCACCATCCGGCGTCTCAGGGGGGGAAAGAGGTACGAGACCAACACCATTTATGGTGGAGGTGGCGTGCTACTGACCTCAACTCGGGATGTTGTGAGTCGGTGGGCGGAATACTTCGAAGACCTCCTCAATCCTACTGGCACGTCTTCCACTGAGGAAGCAGAGCCTGGGGACTTTGGGTCGGGTTCTCCGATCTCTGGTGCTGAGGTCGCCGAGGTGGTTAAAAAGCTCCGCGGTGGCAAGGCTCCGGGGGTGGATGAGATTCGCCCGGAGTTCCTTAGGGCTCTGGATGTTGTAGGGTTGTGTTGGCTTACGCGACTCTGCAATATCGCGTGGACATCGGGGGCAGTTCCCTTGGATTGGCAGACTGGGGTGGTGGTTCCCCTATTTAAAAAGGGGGACCGTAGGGTGTGTTCCAACTATAGGGGGATCACACTCTTAAGCCTCCCTGGTAAGGTCTATTCAGGGGTTCTGGAGAGGAGGGTCCGTCGGATAGTCGAACCTCGGATTCAGGAGGAGCAGTGTGGTTTTCGTCCTGGTCGTGGAACACTGGACCAGCTCTACACCCTCAGCAGGGTCCTGGAGGGTGCGTGGGAGTTTGCCCAACCAGTTTACATGTGTTTTGTGGACTTGGAGAAGGCATTCGACCGCGTCCCTCGGGGGGTTCTGTGGGGGGTACTCCGGGAGTATGGGGTACCAGGCCCTTTGATAAGGGCTGTTAGGTCCCTGTACGACCGGTGTCAGAGCTTGGTCCGCATTGCCGGCAGTAAGTCAGGCTCGTTTCCGGTGAGAGTTGGACTCCGCCAAGGTTGCCCTTTGTCACCGATTCTGTTCATAACTTTTATGGACAGAATTTCTAGGCGCAGCCAAGGTGTTGAGAGGATCCGTTTTGGTGACCTTAGAATCGCTTCTCTGTTTTTTGCAGATGATGTGGTCCTACTGGCTTCATCAGTTCGTGATTTACAACTTTCACTGGAGCGGTTTGCAGCCGAGTGTGATGCGGCCGGGATGAGGATCAGTTCCTCCAAATCCGAGGCCATGGTCTTGAGCCGGAAAAGGGTAGCATGCCCTCTCCGGGTCGGGGAGGAGGTCCTGCCCCAAGTGGAGGAGTTTAAGTATCTCGGGATCTTGTTCACGAATGAGGGAAAACTGGAGCGTGAGATCGATAGGCGGATAGGTGCAGCGTCCGCAGTGAAGCGGGCGCTGTACCGGTCTGTCGTGGTGAAGAGAGAGCTGAGTCAAAAGGCAAAGCTCTCAATTTACCGATCGATCTACGTTCCCACCCTCATCTATGGTCATGAGCTTTGGGTTATGACCGAAAGAACAAGATCTCGGATACAAGCGGCTGAAATGAGTTTTCTCCGCAGGGTGGCTGGACTCTCCCTTAGAGATAGGGTGAGAAGCTCAGTCATCCGGGAGGGACTCGGAGTAGAGCCGCTGCTTCTCCACATCGAGAGGAGCCAGTTGAGGTGGCTCGGGCATCTGGTTAGGATGCCTCCTGGACGCCTCCCTGGTGAGGTGTTCCGGGCACGTCCCACCGGGAGGAGACCCAGAGGAAGACCCAGGACGCGCTGGAGGGACTATGTTTCTCGGCTGGCCTGGGAACGCCTTGGGATTCCCCCGGAGGAACTGCTCCAAGTGGCTGGGGAGAGGGAAGTCTGGGCCTCCCTACTTAGGCTGCTACCCCCGCGACCCGACCCCGGATAAGCGGAAGAAGATGGATGGACAAGACTGGACCAGCTTCATAGATCCGTGCGCACAAAGGAATCCATTTTGTAGCGTCTACTAAAAGCTAAAAGCTACCGCGCGCTCTGTTTTTATCACGTGATGACGTCACTACGGGTACCCGAGTTGGCCAAAAAAGCCTCGATAGAAGTCAAAGCACTCGATCTGTCGAAAACTCAGTTATTCTGTTAATGCACTACTTGGGATAACGTGCCTGTGACCCATTCAAAGTTCAGTGTGTGAAAACAGAGCTTACAGAAAACACACACACATCCTACTGTATGTAAATTGACAAAAACAACACTTCACACATTGATAACAGGGACCTGTCTGTCAGGTTTTGGAGGCATGACAGAACCCAAGTGCAAACAAGAACTCTCACAGGGAGTCAGGTGTTTCAAAGAAGGAGGAGTATTTAATGATAACAAAACTTAAGGCAGTCTGTGTAGCAAAAACACTTACATGGGAGTTGGATCAGAGAACACGAGGGATACCAAACGATGCGGCTGCACTTACTGAGACACAGAACAGGGCTTATATACACACACTCACAGACAAGACAAAATCACAAACACCTGGGGACAATTAACTAGACACACAGAGCAGGACTGGGAAGACAAAACCTAAAACATGAAGTAAACTAGGAAGACTGGAGTTTTAAGCTAATAGAAAATAAGAGACTAACCTGGAGGTTTACAACTACAACTAAGATACAGAATGGTTAAACTAATAGTAAATAAACACAGAGACTAAATAGACAAGAACTGGAGGTTAACCTAAACACAGAACAAGACTAAAACTAGAAGCTAAAACTAAAGGTTTAACTAAAAGCAAATACTGGGAAACTACCTGAAACATGAAGTACACTAGGATGACTAGAGGATACAACTAAGAGTAGTAAAATCAGGAGGGAAACTAATAAATCACAAGGGGAACAAAATCACAAGGGGAACAGACAGGAACAACAAATGTCCACTAGATGGTGCCATGGTTCCATCGCCATGGTTCCATCCTCACAGTACCCCCCTCTCAAGGACACCCCCAGGTGTCCAAGAAACACCCAAAAAACCAGGGCGGACGGAGGGAGGCAACAGCAAGGAAGGAGGGCACGAGGAAGACAAGGGACACACGGACGACACAAGGACAAGGGGCAAACAAAACCAAAAAAAACGATAGGGCCATCAGGTAGGAGCCGGTCGGGCGGTCGACCGGGAGGTCGCCCATCAGGCAGGAGCCGGTCGGGCGGTCGACCGCGAGGTCGCCCATCAGGCAGGAGCCGGTCGGGCGGTCGACCGCGAGGTCGCCCATCAGGCAGGAGCCGGTCGGGCGGTCGACCGCGAGGTCGCCCATCAGGCAGGAGCCGGTCGGGCGGTCGACCGCGAGGTCGCCCATCAGGCAGGAGCCGGTCGGGCGGTCGACCGCGAGGTCGCCCATCAGGCAGGAGCCGGTCGGGCGGTCGACCGGGATGGCTCGAGATGGCCGCCGGTTGCGGCAAGACGTCCTTGACGACATCGAGCGTCGCGACATCTCCGATGTCGTCGAGCGTAAAGTCGACGAGCGGTGCGACATCCCCGATGTCGAGCGGTGCGACATCCCCGATGTCGTCGAGCGGTGCGACATCCCCGATGTCGTCGAGCGTTAAGACCTCGAGCATAGAGATGATATCATCAAGTGAAGCGACATCCCCGATGTCGAGCGTCGAGACGTCGAGCGTTGCGACATCCCCGATGTCGAGCGTCGAGACGTCGAGCGTTGCGACATCCCCGATGTCGAGCGTCGAGACGTCGAGCGTGGCGACATCCCCGATGTCGAGCGTCGAGACGTCGAGCGTGGCGACATCCCCGATGTCGAGCGTCGAGACGTCGAGCGTGGCGACATCCCCGATGTCGAGTGCAGAGTCGTCGAGCAACGAGGCGTCTGCGTCGTCGAGAGACCCTCTGGAGACGTCGTCGAGAGACCCTCTGGAGACGTCGTCGAGAGACCCTCTGGAGGCGAGAGACCCTCTGGAGGCGAGAGACCCTCTGGAGGCGAGAGACCCTCTGGAGGCGAGAGACCCTCTGGAGGCGAGAGACCCTCTGGAGGCGAGAGACCCTCTGGAGGCGAGACCTCTTGGAAGGTGTCCACCAGGACCCTCTCGGCACAGGAAACTGGAGGGGGTCCCTCCTGGGACCCTTTGAGACCCTCAGAAGACGTGGAGGCGTCGGGACCCTCCGAAGACGTGGAGGCGTCGGGACCCCCCGAAGACGTGGAGGCGTCGGGACCCCCCGAAGACGTGGAGGCGTCGGGACCCCCCGAAGACGTGGAGGCGTCGGGACCCCCCGAAGACGTGGAGGCGTCGGGACCCCCCGAAGACGTGGAGGCGTCGGGACCCCCCGAAGACGTGGAGGCGTCGGGACCCCCCGAAGACGTGGAGGCGTCGGGACCCCCCGAAGACGTGGAGGCGTCGGGACCCCCCGAAGACGTGGAGGCGTCGGGACCCCCCGAAGACGTGGAGGCGTCGGGACCCCCCGAAGACGTGGAGGCGTCGGGACCCCCCGAAGACGTGGAGGCGTCGGGACCCCCCGAAGACGTGGAGGCGTCGGGACCCCCCGAAGACGTGGAGGCGTCGGGACCCCCCGAAGACGTGGAGGCGTCGGGACCCCCCGAAGACGTGTGCAGGACGGTAGCGCCCTCAGGAGCCGGTGTTTCTGGAGCTGAGCCAGGACCAGGAGACGAGTCTGCAGACGAGGAGACCACCGTCGAGTCTGCAGACGAGGAGACCACCGTCGAGTCTGCAGACGAGGAGACCACCGTCGAGTCTGCAGGCGAGGAGACCACCGTCGAGTCTGCAGGCGAGGAGACCACCGTCGAGTCTGCAGGCGAGGAGACCACCGTCGAGTCTGCAGGCGAGGAGACCACCGTCGAGTCTGCAGGCGAGGAGACCACCGTCGAGTCTGCAGGCGAGGAGACCACCGTCGAGTCTGCAGGCGACAGTCTGGGTGCCGGCGTGGAAGCCGGTCCTGGAGGTACAGCACCATCCATAGCAGCTGGGGAAATGTTGCCCTCTGTGGAAGCTGGAGACACTGTGGGAACTATGGGGACTACACCCTCTGTAGACACTGGAGCCGCAGGCTCAAGACCGGCTACAGGCTCAGGACCAGCTGTGGACGAATCAGCCACGTGGACCGAGGCTGGGTCAGCAGGACCTCTCTGTCTTCGACGGCGGCGGCGGCGCGGTCCAGGACCAGACGGTGAGGGCGAAGCAGAACAGGCAGGTGAAGGTAAACATGCTGGAACAGAGTCCACAGAGTCTGACTGGTGGAGGTGGTCTAAGGGGGTGAGATGTTCTAAGGGGTTATAAGGGGTTGGTGTAGGAGGACCGACAGCACCAGAATGGACGAGCGGCCTCAACCACTCCATTACCTCCAGCACCGCGTCCAGGACCTCCCCCATACCAGGTGTTCCACACAGTTCAGGTAGACTGATAAATACATTAAACAGTCTTTTTGTGACAACCCACCTCTCCCACAGGGTGTAGGAGCTTGAGTCCAAAAACCATCGGACCGGTTCACAGAGCTGCTGAAACTCCTCCTCAGACAGCCTGGAGAGGAAGCACTCATCTGCTGGGTTCAAACTTGGCAGCCGCATACTGTCAGGTTTTGGAGGCATGACAGAACCCAAGTGCAGACAAGAACTCTCACAGGGAGTCAGGTGTTTCAAAGAAGGAGGAGTATTTAATGATAACAAAACTTAAGGCAGTCTGTGTAGCAAAAACACTTACATGGGAGTTGAATCAGAGACCAGAGAACACGAGGGATACCAAACGATGCGGCTGCACTTACTGAGACACAGAACAGGGCTTATATACACACACTCACAGACAAGACAAAATCACAAACACCTGGGGACAATTAACTAGACACACAGAGCAGGACTGGGAAGACTAAACCTAAAACATGAAGTAAACTAGGAAGACTGGAGTTTTAAGCTAATAGAAAATAAGAGACTAACCTGGAGGTTTACAACTACAACTAAGATACAGAATGGTTAAACTAATAGTAAATAAACACAGAGACTAAATAGACAAGAACTGGAGGTTAACCTAAACACAGAACAAGACTAAAACTAGAAGCTAAAACTAAAGGTTTAACTAAAAGCAAATACTGGGAAACTACCTGAAACATGAAACATGAAGTACACTAGGATGACTAGAGGATACAACTAAGAGTAGTAAAATCAGGAGGGAAACTAATAAATCACAAGGGGAACAAAATCACAAGGGGAACAGACAGGAACAACAAATGTCCACTAGATGGTGCCATGGTTCCATCGCCATGGTTCCATCCTCACACTGTCAAAGTCTTTGTTAGTCTAATTCACAAGTGAGGCTCCTCTGTTCTTATCAGGTGGAAAGCATCTGGGAATCAGCTGCAGGGCCGCACCATAAAATACATCCAGAGGTTATTGAGATATTTAGCTAACGAACCGACAGAGTTGACAATGTCTTACAGACCTCGTGCAGTCAGTTCAGTGTGTGAAAACAGAGCTTACAGAAAACACACACACATCTTACTGTATGTAAATTGACAAGTCACACCTCACACATTAATAGCAGGGACCTGTCAAAGTCTTTGTTGGTCTAATTCACAAACGAGGCTCCTCTGTTCTCATCAGGTGTGAGACGCCTGGGAACCAAATCCAGGGCTGCACTATAAGTTTTAGAAATTTGGAATCTTAGACCTCCTCCTCTGTTTAACGATGGTTTCTCTCTTTTTACATAAATCGCCTCCTTCACACCCCTCTCAAACCACCTGTGCTCTCGGTCCAAAATATGTACATTCTGGTCCTCAAAAGAGTGTCCCTTGTCCGTGAGGTGGAGGTGAACAGCTGAGTTTTGTCCAGAGGAGGAGGCTCTCCTGTGTTGGGACATTCTTCTGTGGATGGGCTGTTTAGTTTCTCCAATGTATAGGTCTGGACAGTCCTCGCTGCACTGAACTGCATACAGTACACTACACCTCAAATTGACTCAACTCAACTCGAATTGAGAAAGCTCATCGGATGATGAGCGAAACGTCTTGTTGCTACAAATAAAGTCCAGTTGTTCTGTATTGAACACCTTTTTTGATTTTATCATGTCCTGGACGACTGAGAATCTTCACCAGCATATTGCTCTTCATTACTGGTACATTATCCATTACTCTGATGCATGCTCAATAATCCAGGTAGCAAAATCTAAAAAAGCCAAGTCTGGTCCTCTGGACATTAAAAAAAAAAAAAAAATGTAGAAACGTTTCGTCTTTCGTCCGAAAGACTTCTTCAGTCTGAGAAGCTGTATTCAGCTCAGTCTTATAAATAGCACCCTCTCACAGTGGGTCAACCAGTTGGCTGAAGACAGCCGAAACCAGTTGCTCATATGATCAAGGAGGGCCATCAGCCTGACGATGGATCGTTAGCACCCTGATGGTTGTTTGCTATTCGCAGAGGGCTGAGTGATACTAGCAATAACAGCATTGGCTGTGTCTAAGCCTAGCTGGGCAGAGTAGGCCACACACTCACAAGGCCGGGTGGGCTGGATGAAACTGCTGAAATGGGACGGTCTAGCCTTCAGGTTTGCGTGATTACGTACTTCCGCCTTACATGCAGCAAACGTGTTGAGCCGGCCTTGAAGTGGGTGGGGCGTTCTCTTGAAGTTGGTGGGAAGTGTGTATGCGCTTGCTGTGTGTGTGGAAAGAGAAGGGACGCCGCTAAAAAATATTTGTTAGCTGAATATATATATTAGTGTTTCTGAGTTTACTGTTTGTTAAGAACTGATTACAAATCAGCTTATTTTACACGTGCGTAGCAAGGATTTTCAGAGGGGCGATCGGTTAAAACATAGAATGGACCTACAAAAAGCAAGTTGCCCAGTAGCTCAATTGGTTAAGCATTGGCTTGGCGCCCAGATCCTTTTCTCGAAGCTGGTTCGAATCTCACTCGTTTCGGTTAAAACTTATTATACGTTTGTCTTTTATTGGATAAAAAAATGAGGACTGAGATTAAAGAGAAGGAGTTTGTGAAACTCCTTTTTTTTAATCCAATAAAAGACAAACGTAAAATAAGCGGCATCCCGGCCGACCGCCTGACCGGCTCCTGCCTGGTGGTCGGTATCCCGGCCAACCGCTTGACCGACTCCTGCCTGACGGGTGACACCCTGGCCGACCGCCCGACCAGCTCCTACCTGAGGGACGGGCCGTTGCCCGTCTGGACGTTTTTGTGTTCTTGTTCTGTGTTTAGCCTGTGTCTTGGTGTTTTGTCCTTGTCTGTTTGTGTTTGGGCCCGCCGTCCTTGCGGTTCCTCCCTCTGCCCGCCCGTGTCTTTTTTTGGAGGGGGTTCTTGGGGACGCCGGGGGGCGTCTTTGAGGGGGGGTACTGTAAGGATGGCGCCATCTAGTGGGCATCCTTTGTTTGTTCTCCATGTTTACTCAGTTTAATTTCTTGTCAGTCATCTATGTTAGTTTTATTTAGTTTCCCTTGCTCCAGTTTTTGTTGTAATTAGATTTGCATGTTTTAGTTTATTCAGGTTCTCCGCTCCAGTTTAGTTATTCATGTCATAGGTCATAGTTTATTCATGTTACAGGTTTTAGGTAGTTCCCTGGCTCCAGGATTACTTCCCTAGTGTTACTCCAATTAGTCAATTATTTCCACCTGTGTCTCTTGCCCTGTCTGTGTATATATACTCTGTCTGCCAGTCTGTTTTGGTCGTGTCGTCGTTAGGTACTGCCTAGTCTTGTCCTGGTCTCATCCTGATGTAAATGTAAGTTTTGCTGCCATGCCAGCTTTTTGATTTATGATTATTAAAGTATTTATTTTGTATTACCTCTGAGTCTGACTCCCTGCCTGCACAACTGAATTCGTACCTGCCCTGTGTAAATCCTGACATTGAATTTTATGTTATTGTTTTTTATTTTGAAATGTGTTAAAGTTGGAAATGATGTAATTCATTTTGTTCTGGTCGTTTCCTCTCCCTCACTTTGCCGCCATGCAATGCGAGGATAAGTCGTGTGAAAACGTTTTTTGTCTTAAAAAATTTAACTATTTAAGTTTTAAATATTTTGTTATACAGGTTGATATTAATGTGATTGTGACTTTTATTTTTGACCAGAGCTTAATTTGTAAACCGATTGATGCCGGAACACGAATTCAACCTTTATTTAGGCAGGTTCATCCCATTGTGCCTCGAGGACTCATTTACAAGAGAGACTCGTTTACATAATTGGATTCATGATGACAGCAGCTTTACTGATCGGCACTGTGAATCACTGTCCTATCGGAAAAGAAGACTGAGAGGCAGAGTGAAAGTTTGATCTGTGCAGTGACCTCAATAAATCAACTGCTTTACAAGCTTTGGAACTCGTCAGCGAAGGGGGAATCTACCTGGATGTGGGGATTCACTGCATGGTTTCAGTGGAAGGATTTAAAACATATTGGATATTGGATTTGGATCGTTCAGAAAAGACACTCAAGGCTGCAGAAAAAGTAAACTGTCTGCATGAAGTAAAAATAATCATGCTTATCTCAAATCTGACTCCCCAAACGGCCTTGGAAAGGGCTGGCTATCAAATTTCGCCTGAGACATGAGCAATTGAGGACAACAACTGCATCTATCGCCCCCCCCCGCCCCTCCTCTGAGAAATTTCTGTGAGCGCTTATCAGAAATGCTGGCTGGTAACATCAACAGAACTGTGGCTGAGCTGAACAAGGCATATGGACTAATCTCACTGCTTAGACCTCAAATGCAAATGTAATTTGTCTACAATGTGCTTGCTGGTAGAGTTTTTTTGATGTTTCATATAGTGTCCTGCCACTATCTACCCTCATGGTTTTCTCCTTTTTCATATCTAAGATTATCATTCTGATAAGGGATGAGATAGCCACGCAGATTCCGCTGCAGCTTCACCCACATAGTCCCCCTTCAGGATGACTGTGCGTACATGTTCACGTTGTACCTGGTGCAATGTCAATAAAGATATTCTGATTCCGATTCTGATTTTGTGAAAACCATCAAATCAACATGGAACAATTAAATATGTGTATGATGATCCAAGATGGCGGCGCGAGCATCCGCAGCGGCTTCTCTCTCTTCCGACAACACGGTGCTTTTGTCTGTTTCGTCTGTTTTGTCTTGCATGCCGCAATGTGCCGTCACGTCTCCGTCATGTCTACGTGTTCAAGAACGCAAGTACAGCTGTGAGTTCCTGCTTGATGTCGGAAAACCCGCTCATTTGGAAATAAACAACGAGCTCCAGGAGAAGCTACGTGACTGTGGCCTGCTCTGGAAGCCAGCCCCGAGCCTCCCTTCATCGCGCCCGCAGTGGAAGCGTCACAAGCGGCGTGACAGGAAGCAGAAGCGGGGTAAGCGTGGAGGTATCGGAGCTAGGCTAGTAGCTAGCCCACACAAGCCGGCGATCCCATCCATGCTTTTGGCTAACGTGCGCTCCTTGGACAACAAATTGGATTATATACGCCTGCTACGAATGACACAAAAGACTGTGAGAGACTGTTGTGTGTTTGTATTCACGGAAACATGGCTTAACAACAACGTTCCGGACCATGCTATCCAGCTGGAGCAGCTAACATGCTACAGGGCGGACCGAGCTCTCATCGAGGGAGGTAAGACACGTGGAGGGGGGCTGTGTGTTTACATCAACAACGCCTGGTGTCGTGATCCTGCTGTGGTCCACAAACATTGCTCACCTTTATTGGAGTTTATGACTATTAAATGCAGACCATTCTATTTACTGAGGGAATTTACAGCTGTCATGATTGTTGCTGTATACTGTATATTCCTCCAAGCTCTAGCTGCAAAGTTAGAGGTGAGGCACTGAATGAACTATATCTGCACATCAGTGAGCAGCAAACAGCCCACCCTGATGCTTTTCTCATCATGGCTGGTGATTTCAACCAAGTAGATTTAAAGAGTGTATTTCCAAAAACATACAGAAACATAAACTTTGCAACAAGAGGAAACAACACACTGGACCAAGTTTACACCACCATGAAAAATGCCTACAGAGCCCTCCCCCTCCCCCACATTGGTGCTTCTGACCATATCTGTGTTATGCTAAAGCCAGCATACAGGCCACTGGTGAAAGTCACAAAACCAGTCCGCAAGCAGATACGAGTGTGGCCAGAGGGGTCTTCAGAGGCACTCCAGGACTGTTTTGACACCACAGATTGGAATATGTTCAAAGAAGCTGCTACCACAAACAACAACACATGTCTCCAGGAGTACTCAGACACTGTATGTTCATACATCACCAAGTGCATTGATGATGTAACCAACCTCAAGACCATCACTGTTCGGGCTAATCAGAAGCCATGGCTGACAGCAGAGGTTTACAGACTCCTGAAAGCCAGGAATGCTGCCTTCAAAGCGGGAGATCAGGTGGGCCTGAGGGCAGCCAGAAACAACCTGGCCCGGGGCATCAGAAAGGCCAAGAAGCAGTATTCCAGGAAAATAGCTCACCGTTTCAAGGACAGCAAGGATACACGCAGTCTGTGGCAGGGAATACAGACCATCACAAACTACAAACCATCCCCCCAGACCTGTGACAGCTCAACCTCTACGCTGAATGAACTGAATGAGTTCTTTGCTCGGTTTGAGGCAAGTAACAGCACACCTGCACATAAACTCCCCCCTCTCCTGATGGCCAGGTGCTGGCGCTGTCCTCAGACAGCGTAACGCCAAAAATACACTACACGCGTTGCAGCTCCGCCCCGCTCCGGTCCGACCTCCGCAGCAAATACG
The DNA here is from genome assembly GCA_038048925.1 of Garcialebias charrua. Taxonomy (NCBI): domain Eukaryota; kingdom Metazoa; phylum Chordata; class Actinopteri; order Cyprinodontiformes; family Rivulidae; genus Garcialebias; species Garcialebias charrua. The sequence continues at coordinate 35,609 of JBBPBX010001279.1, forward strand.
CACCCATTATAATCAATGACAGAATTTACACTGGCTCCGCACGGCGGCGGCGAGCTGCGGAGAGCGGACGGCAGTCCGTCAAAATTAGAAATTTTTCTATTTCTGCCGGATGACGGAGCTGTGCCGGAGTCAACTTTTGAAGATTACGTCGCACCAACAGGAAAAGGAACGAGCACAACTTCCGTATTTACAAAATAAAATCACCACAGGCGGACTAATCCTAGCTCTATACGGATTTATTTGTACAAAAATGCTGTCAAACTATCATTTATGACTATTCTATGACTAAACTATTATATTTATGACTATGACTACGCCTAAACGCAATACAAGAAATAAATAAATAAAAAAGTATTTTATTCTGAAATGTAAACATCACTTCCTGTTGCTCAAACCATGTAGCTCATTTACGAGAGAAGATCAAGGCAGCAGTCTCTCTACAGTTGTTCTCCTTCTTCCACCGAATGAATTGTTTTGTTCTGACTTACTTATTTATCACTTGATTTATCGCGCGATCTCGCACGTGTCTCGGAGCGGCGCATCCAGGCGGACCTGAGCGGAGCGCAGGCAGTGGAAATTGGACTCGCTCAGCTGCGACCTGCGGACCGGAGCGGGGCGGAGCCGCGTGCAGTGTATTTTTGGGGTAAGGCGATCATTCATCAAGATTAACGCCCGGAAGGCCTCTGGTCCTGACAACATACCTGGTCGTGTGCTGAAGGACTGTGCAGGGGAACTCGCAGCGGTCTTCACGGACATCTTTAACATCTCACTGAGCCAGGCCATCGTCCCCACCTGTTTCAAAGCCACCACCATCATCCCTGTCCCAAAGAAGGCAACGCCCGCATGCCTCAATGACTATCGCCCAGTAGCACTCACCCCCATCCTGATGAAGTGCTTTGAACGGCTAGTCATGAAAAGCATCACATCTGTCCTCCCTGCCTCCCTGGATCCCTTCCAATTTGCATACCGACCTAATCGCTCAACCGACGATGCCATCTCCTCTGCCCTCCACACAGCTCTCACACATCTGGACACGAAGGACTCTTATGTTAGAATGCTGTTCATCGACTTCAGCTCGGCATTCAACACCATCATCCCCCAACAGCTCATCCTTAAACTGGACAGTCTGGGGCTGAACACCTCAATGTGTAACTGGCTGCTAGACTTCCTGACCGGGAGACCACAGACAGTACGGGTCGGGAGTAACACATCTAGCACCATCACATTGAACACAGGGGCCCCACAAGGATGTGTGCTGAGCCCCCTTCTATTCACCCTGCTAACACACGACTGCACACCATCGTACAGCTCCAACCACTTCATCAAGTTTGCGGACGACACAACAGTGGTGGGTCTCATCAGCAACAACGATGAGACGGACTACAGGAACGAGGTGAGCCGCCTGGCCTTGTGGTGCGGACACAACAATCTCACTCTCAACGTGGAGAAGACAAAGGAGATTGTTGTGGACTTCAGGAAGAGGGATGCCCAACATGCCCCTCTGACCATCAACAGCACCGCAGTGGAGAGAGTAGACAGCACCAAGTTCCTGGGAGTGCACGTCTCAGAGGACCTGTCCTGGAGCAGGAACACTGCATCACTGGCCAAGAAGGCTCACCAGCGTCTCTACTTTCTCCGCAAGCTGAAAAGGGCTGGAGCTTCAACCCCCATCATGTGCACCTTCTACAGGGGTGCCATAGAAAGTGTCCTGACCAGCTGCATCACTGTGTGGTTTGGTGCATGTACTGCATCCTGCCGCAAGAGCCTCCAGCGCATCGTGAGAGCAGCTGAGAAGATCGTCGGCACCTCCTTCCCCTCACTGCAGGACTTACACAGCAACCGCCTCACTCGGAAAGCCCTCTGCATGGCAGGTGATCCCACACACCCACTACACAGCTGCTTCAGACTGCTGCCATCAGGGAGGAGACTGAGAAGTCTCCAGGCTCGAACCAGCAGACTGAGTGACAGCTCTGTTCATCAGGCAGTCAGGATGCTAAACACTCTGCCTGCTCTGCCTCCCCTCCCATTTGAACTGCCTTAACACAAAAAACTTTCTCACACATTACCACACAACACAAAGATTTTAACACTGGACTCTGTGTCATCAAACGGGTTATTCACTAAACTCTCGGTCATGTGCTCATTCAGTTTGCACTACTTCTCATATTTGCACTAATGTTTGTATTACATTACTGCCTATAGTCATACTACTGTTTACATTCACTGTTTACATTTATTAATACTGTTTACATTTATTATTTATTACTACTGTTTACATTTACACTACTTTTATATCTACACTACTGCTGATACATATACAGTATTCTCTGACTAGCCTTATTTAAGGATGCCCAATGTGCCTTATGTGCCTTACTGCATATGCCACTTTGCCTCTATACCAACATCAACTACCTCATACATATACTGTGTACATTAACTCATATGCTGCTTTGCCACTCTTTGCAAATGTCAATGCTAGAACCTTCAGTTTATTTTATAGATATACTTTTTATACTTTTTATACTACTATGCAAAAACTCAGGACAGTATTACACTTTTATTATTTCATTTTATGCTTATGTTCATTAAATGTTTAGTGTTTTAGTGTTGGTGTAAATTTTCATACTTTTATACTACTATGCAAAAACTCAGGACAGTGTTACACTTTTACTATTTTATGCTTATGTTTATTAAATGTTTTAGTGTTTTAGTGTTTAAATGGTTACTGTTGCACCAAGGGACTGAGAGAAACGCAATTTCAATCCTGTGTATGTCCTGTACATATTGCAGTTCTGACGATAAAGTTGACTTTGACCTTTTTTGACTTTGACTTTGATGGTAATCTGTTGCATTCACTGCCTCCACACAGAAAACCACAGCTCAAAATGTCATCTGTCAGGTTTTAAAATCTCCCGCCAGTCGGTCACATAATACAGTACGTGCACCTGAATGAAACGCACACGGCCCCAGACAAAAGTCTGACGTTAGAACAACGAGGCGTCAGACGCAAAAAAAAGCTGAGATGAAATCAGAAGCGTGTGTCGGTTTGACTCTTACAGTCTGGAAAACAAAGATGAACAAGAAGAGAAAAAAAAAAAAAAACTCTCACTCCTAGAAAAAAAAACAATAAATCTGTTGTTTGGATTCAAAGAGATTAGTGATTTAAAAGGACGTTACAGGCGGGAAATGAGGGGTTAAAACCAAA
>JBBPBX010001279.1:44234-63357 GCA_038048925.1 Garcialebias charrua
ACCGAGGGACTGAGAGAAACGCAATTTCGGTCCTGTGTATGTCCTGTACAGTACATATTGCAGATCTGACAATAAAGTTGACTTTGACTTTGACTTTGAAGATAAGTCAAGAACCACTCAGCGGATTTTTCTGAAACTTACAGAATGTAATCACTGTATGGACATTTACAAGTGAGTAGCTTTATTAGATGTTTGAGATAAAAAAAAAAATATTTTATTAGCGGTTAGCTTCAGTTAGCTTCTGTTTTTAGCATTGGTTTTATTTCTGTTTACGTTATAAATAGCTTCGAAACCACTCGGTGTATATTTTTTCTGCTTACAGAGTGTAATTATATGGGTTTAATGTACTAACTGTTGGCCTGGATGAAACATTTGAGATAAAATTCGATTTTTTATTCGTGTTTTGAGAGACGGACTCTTCTATGTTAGCATTCGTTTTATTTCTGTTTACGTTATAAATAACTTTGAAACCACTCTGTGTATATTTTTTCTGCTTTACAGAGTGTAATTATATGGGGTTTGATGTACTAACTGTTGGCCTGGATGAAACATTTGAGATAAAATTTGATTTTTTATTCGTGTTTTGAGAGACGGCGACTCTTCTGTTAACTTTCGTTTTATTTCCGTGTATATTTTAGCAAATAGCTAATAAACCACTCGGCTAATAAACCACTAACCCTTGTGCTATAATGTCAGCTATAATTTTTAGCAAACAAATAATTGTTTTTACCGTGTTAATCTTCTTAAAAGCCTTGCTGTGCGCTCCTGTGGCAGACATTTGCAGCAGAGCTAAACACTCGGTCCATATTGCCGGGTTGACTCAGCGGTGACGCGTCACATCAGCGGTGGATGACGCGTTACGTCGGCGGTGACGTAGGTGCGACCTATACACCAGTGCGACCTATTTCTGGATTTTTCCAATTTACTGTATTGATAAAAATTGGACAATGCGACCTATACACAGGTGCGACCTATACAACGGAAAATACGGTACTACTAATAATTGTCTGGGATTTTTGGATGGTGTTTTTGCTTGCCATGTTTATTTCTGTAACTTAGAAGTATCAGAGTAGAATATTTATACATGATTTCTCACTTTTTTTCTTCATTTTTATTATTTGCACTCTTAAAAAAAACACCAAACTCTCATGCCAATGTGCTAAAAATTCGGTATAACATTGTTTTGCAGGGACTAATCTAAAAGGCACCAGCCCAATTAATTCACTTTGTTTAAGCAGATGGAAGGTATGCCTTCAATTTGGCCACTTTGTTGCAGGTTTGCTTGACTAGTTGTTTATACGTGATAGCATGAAGCTAGCACAGCTGAGAAATGGCTGCTACAAAAAAAGGTAATCCAGTTTGAAGGTTTGAAACTGTCTGTCTAGCAGCCATTTGTCAGATTACACATAAATCACCATCTGGGGCTCTATAAACCATAAATCTAATGCTATTAGAAAAATGGCCAGCTCTGTACAGCATGCAGTGTGTTTGGGTGGGAGTGTGCGGCCTCCGGGCACATTGTGATACAGTTTTGGAAGGCTGCCCTCATTCTGATGTCCCCATCGACTTCCTGGCCTACATGGCCAAGCGCAGGCCTGGTTTCCACTGCAGGTCGATGCGAACGCAGTGCTGAGGGGGCAGCCCGAGGCTCGCTCACAAACAGTTCGACATGCACACACAGACGCTCGCACTTTAACACTTACAGTCGTGGGAACACAATAGAATCCCTACAGGTCAAAAACATTTGTAGAAAGACTTGTAGATATAAAAAAGGGGCAGTGATGCTCTGTTTAAACCAAAATATGTCAGTTTTAGATTTTTTTAGACTTATTTGGTGTTAAGCTGATAGTTGTTGATAAATCATCTAAAATATTTCATGACCTTATTCAAACTTGCACATTTTTAGTCAATGCAAAGCAGTTCTTTAAATTAGGGATGCACCAATCCACATTTTTCACTTCCGATCCGATACTTAAAATTGGGTATCGACCGATACCGATACTTTTCCGATCCGATACTGTTCAGGTATATGAATCTGAATAATGAAATTTTCATTTAACAATGTGTGAGATAAACCCAATTAAGACACTTTTGATTCTTAAAACAGGAAACCCACAAACTTTAACAGCACACAAGAGGCAGGTCTACCACACACATGTCCTTCTCACTCATGGTTAAGCTGGAAAAAAAAAAAACGCTAAGCATGATGGGAAAGACAACACAGCCCACTCCCTTAACCACTAAGAGAGTGGATTTTGCTGTCTTTTCCATCATGCTTAGCGGTATTTTAGTTTTCCAGCTGCACTAAAGCTTGAAAACAAAACAAAAACGCTAAGCATGATGGGAAAGACAACAAAATCCACTCTCTTAGTGGTTAAAGTGAGACTAAACCCAGGTTGAGACAGTAACTCCTCCTTCCAAAATCTCTCTGAAAATGGGCGTGTCGAGAGACAAGGAAGGGTGGAGGTAGAGTTGTGCTTTTGTTCACGCCTCCACCTGCAACAACCTAAAACAAATTAAACCTCTAGCCAACAACATACACCAAGCAACAACAAAGAATAAACATGTAGATGTATTTATCCATTCCACCCATTCCATCCAAAACCAAAGGCCTAAAAAAATGAAAATGAAAATAAAAATAAAACCGCTTGTCAGGAGTGAAATGCAGCATTTCCATATAAGGTATGCACTTCTCATCTCTGCAGGGGATTGGCTCTGCTTGAACCACCTGTGTGACATCACACATGAGCAGACATGTCACACATGAGCAGACATGTCACACATGAGCGTTTGCACAAATAAGAAAATTAAGGTGTAATCCACCAGTTCAACCCATAGAACTACCGTAAACACATTTTTAGACCAAATATTGCCAAATATTGCCAATTTACACAGATATGCACAATTATGTGAGAATAAACACAGCCATAGTGCTAGATAACATTTTAAACACATTCTAGGGAGTTTATCAGCTAAAAAAAGTTAATTTTGGGTTTAGTCGCACTTTAAGGGGAGTGGCTGTGTTGTCTTTCCCATCATGCTTAGCGTTTTTTTAGTTTTCCAGATGCACCTAAGGCTAGCAAACTAAAAAACTGCTAAGCATGATGGGAAAGACAACAAAATCCACTTCCTTAGTGGTTAAGGGGAGTGGCTGTGTTGTCTTTCCCATCATGCTTAGCATTTTTTTCTTCCAGCTGCACCATGAGTAAGAAGGACATGTGTGTGGTATAGACCTCCCTCTTGTGTTCTGTTAAAGTCAGTGAGTTTCCTGTTGTAAGGCTCAAGAGTGTCTTCATTGGGTTCAACTCACACAATGTTAAGGCAGTCACAGAATGTGATGGAACACAAGTGCTCTTTGAAGCTGGATCGGAAATATCGGCAGGTTGAATCCGATATCCGATTAAATTATGCTGGAATTGGATACCGATACTGGATCGGATTGGCCCCGTGACCGTCCCTAAAACAAACTACATGGGAGCAATAATACTTTGTTGAAAAAACATCATTCGCATTACTTTTTTAAATTTTTTACTGTTCTAAATACTGTATAGAAATGAGACATTAAACTATTAAACCAACAGGGACACAAATGAAAACACTAAAATAATGAATAAAAACACAGTCTATTAATAAAAACACTCCTGAAGTAGTTATAAAAGTTAAACGTGTGATTCCTGCTAATGGAAAACCCACAGGTTATATTTTTAATTTCCTTAGCTCTGTCACCCTCTCCCACAGTCACAAACTCTGTGCCGGGACCAAAAGAACGAGATCCCAGATACAAACGATCAAAATGAGTTAACTGGATTCTCCCTTAGAAAAGGCGTAAGAAGTTCAGTTATCTGAGAGCAGTGGTGGAGAAAGTACTCAAACACTGTACTTAAGTAAAAGTACAAATAAACAGACAAAAATGTACTCTAGTAAAAGTAGAAGTACCATATTAATGTTTTTACTTAAGTAAAAGTAAATAAGTACTTGCTTTTAAAAATCTTAAAATATTAAAGTAAAAGTACTTGCTGAATGTATTAACTAATGCAATGGTCTACAATATCAAGTGTGCGTACTGTATGTATATTTTCTGTAATACATTAATAGTGTTGAGCCATTTTAATGAACAATGCTGCAGATAATACATGTTTTTATTGTGTTTACTCTGTGACACAGTTCACACTTGGACTTGTGATTCTGTGCGACAAAATTTCAGGGATGACAAGCAGAGTTAAATTTCATTAAGCAAAAATAAGAAAGAGGAATGATTTTACCTTTAAAAGTTTTTATTTAACAAAGAACAAAAGCAATGTGTCATTTTAACTGCAGTAAAAACATTTAAGTAAAAGTTGTTTGACAGAAAAAAGGAGCATTAGACCTAACAAAGGAACAGGCTCTGATCATTTCAACTGCAGTTTGTTGTCAACTCTAGTTGAAATACTGTCTCGTCAAACTTGTAATGGGTCAATAGTGAACAATATTTTAACTTCCTGACACCATTTTCGAAACATAGACCCGAGTGTCGAGCCATCTCTTGTCTCCTAACATCCATGAACTGACACAATTTATTATTGTAGCAAGAATTTCTCAAAGTTTTTTGAGTCCAGTCTGGTTCTTTTGGGAGAGAGAATCTGTCCTGCTGTACTGAACAGTCTTTCAATAGTCTTTCAATAATATTTCAATAGTCTTTCAATAATATTTCAATAGTCTTTCAATAATCTTTCAATAAGGGCATGGGGGTTGTGTATCTTCTGGCTGACTTTCCGCGGTGGAATCCATTGTGGGTGTGTTAGTTGTGCTGGGGGTGCACCCAGCTCAATGTCATATATACTAGAATAAGTACCTGCACTCAGGACATTCAACCTGCACTCAGGACAGTGTTAGGTTTACTATTTTATGCTTATGTCTATTATTATATGTTTCAGTGTTTCAATGTTTAGATGTTTACTGTTGCACCGAGGGACTGAGAGAAACGCAATTTCGGTCCTGTGTATGTCCTGCACTGTACATATTGCAGATCTGACAATAAAGTTGACTTTGACTTTGACTTTGATAAACGTCATTGGTCCAGCTTTTCTTGAAGGTGGGTCTAATGTTACCTGTCCACTTTGCAGTGATTCAATAGACCAACTCCTCTCAACTTCAGTTACTTTCAAACTAACGACAAATCAAAAAACTGCAACGTGAATGTAACTTGTAACTTAGAAATGTAGTGTAGTAGAAAGTACAGATACTTCATGTAAAATGTAGTGCAGTAAAAGTAAAAGTACCCACATTTAATTCTACTTAAGTAAATTACTGATACATGAAAAATGTGCTTAAGTACAGTAACAACGTATTTGTGCTTAGTCCCACCACTGTCTGGGAGTCCCAGAGCCGCTGCTCCTCCACATAGGAACCAGTTGAGGTGGTTTGGGCATCTGGTATGGATGTCCCCTGAGGTGTTCCAGTCATGTCCAATGAGGAGAAGACCCCTGAGAAAGACACGACAGAGCCTTTCAGCTGGCCGGGAACACTTTGCACCCCTCCCAGGAGAGCTGGAATAGGTGGCTGTGCACAAAGACGTCTGAACCTCCCCATTCAAGACGCTGCCACCGAGACCAGAACAAGCAAAAGGCATATCTGTCAAGTCTCCCGTTTTGGCCGGGAAACTACCGTATTTTACCCCTCTTTCCCGTCGTGATCCCGAATTATTATTTTCCCGGAAATCTCCCGTATTATAATATTATTAAAAAAAAAAACACATTCCGGTGCCTCTGTCACTACATCGCGAGAACTGCCACCTGCAGTCGCCTCGGTGGCAGTTCTCGCGATGTTACTGCTGGCAGCGGGGAACACAAACCCGGAAAAACACAGATGGATGTAACGAGAAGTAACGAGAGAGGACGCGTCCCTGCCAAAAAAGTTAAGACTTCGTGTAAATATGTTGAAAAATGGGACAGCGAATTTACTTTCCTAAAGTTTATTACGCGTTTTTTAAGATTTGTAACTGCGACTTTAGTGTCTCTCTCTCATGGGGGAAGGAACGATGTCCGTCAGCATGAAAAATCCGTCAAGCACAAAGGTAAGCCTGTCAGATTGTGATCACATAACTGGTTTGAAAGAGGCTGATAGGTAGTTATTTTAGATTTCTTGTAAACCTGTCTTAAAATGTAAGGGGTCCTGGACTTTGCAGGGGTCTGCAACCTGCGGCTCTGGAGCCACATGCGGCTCTTTGGTCCCTCAGCAGTGGCTCTTCCAAGCTTTGATCAAAACTAACTTTAAACTGAATTTTATTTGTTCTTATAACAACAAAAAGGGCTAGTTTTAGCAGTTTTTCCTGTCATTTCCTTTGCAAATGTGTGAATACTAGAACTAATAGAAGGAGTAAAACATAAGTTAACTTTATTTATTCGAAGTAGGATATTTAATTTTTCCACAATTAAAATAATTTACCTAGACCTGCATAGTTCATTATTTTATTTTTTAATTGGGAAAGATCACATTATTTTTCCTTCTTTATGATAATCTGGTCTTTTTTAGTCTAAAATGTAAAAATATCAACAAATCATTAGATATTTTCAGCTTTACAATGGCCAGAAAACTACAGGTCAGAAAATTGTCCTCTAACAAACTTAAAGTGGTCTGTGGGCCACCAGTTGAGAATCCCAGTTGTAGCAGGTATTGTGGCTCCGGAAACGTTTAATTTAGTGAACAAAGGGGCAGAAATGGCTCTTTTGATCATAAAGGTTGCAGATCCCTGGGCTAGTGGGATGGCTCGGCGTACCCGGCAGAAAATTTCCCTTATTTTTAAATCCAAAACTTGACAGGTATGAAAAGGTGATGGACGGATTGAAAAACAGAAACAACACACAGCTGTGGTCATGTGCCTCCAACTCTGAGATCAAACTTAATCAATGAGCCGCTTGTCTAAAGAACTCTGATGCGCCGCATGAAGACCGCCGTGAGGCCAGCGCTGCGGCCTGTTGAACACGAGGATGTGTAATGAACAAGAAGCATTCATTATAGATCACACACATCATTTATTTATCCATCTGCTCTGTTTGTCTGTCTGCAAACACGCCTGTTGTGTGTGTTGGTGTGTGTTTGCTCATGTGCAACATGGATGTCCCTTCACTTGTTGCGCCGCTGGAAACATCTGAGAAACTAATGGTGAGGTTTTGCTGAAGTCTTACCATGAAACGGAACAACTGCCTGGAGGAGTGCACCAGCGTTCGCTGTGATTTTTTTCCATTTCTCTAAGAGCACGTGTTCCATTAACTCGGTGTGCAGCTTTCATGAGAAAAACGAAAGATAAACAAACCCAAATGGAGAGCACGATCAATCCAGATGTGAACCCCTCCATCAGGCAGGTCTGTAACATTCAGTGCTCTCTGTTAAAATTTCTCTGTCAATGCTCTCTGCTCGTCTTAATGGCCTCTGAAACGCTGATATCATCAAAATGCATTAATGCCCCGCGTGAGTGAGACGGCTTGATGAGTGCCGAGTGCTGATGATGTATGGAGCGAATCTTAGGAAGTCTCTCAACAACGGGATGAGGATTTCTTCTGCTTTGACGTGTTCAGATGTCAATACGGTGCATTACGCTTGTGCACCACACATACTGACGAAAAGGAGTCACGACTCAAACCCAAAGATGCGAGGCTAAGGGCTTTGGAGCAAAATATCCCTACGCTCGTCCTTCTCTTCATCGATTTTCTTTACCTGCTTGTTACGTTCAGGGTCATGGGGACCACACAGAGAAAAAACACGAGACGGACACACTCGCATGCGGTGATGATTCAGCGTTTCCAGCTGAACTAACGTGCATGTTTTATGTTTTTGTTCTGTCAGAGGAATCTGGAGTACCTGGAAAACCAGAGGCGATTCTAGAATATGACCTGTAGGGGGTGCTGCAGCCCCCATTGCTAACAATGGCTCTTGGCTTGAATAACGTTGGTGGTTATATGCATCGGAAGCATTTTTAATGTGGTGGGGGGGTCTGTGGGTCCTCCCCCATAAAATTTAGAATAAAGTAGATGATATTTCCTGCATTCTGGTGTATTTTTACAGGTTGTTTAACATCCATATTTACCTACATATGTAAACACGATTCAATAACTATTTTAGAGTAGCCTGACCAACAGCTCTCCTTGTGTGAATAGAGCATGCTGCGCTTCTCTCACACATCCTAACACCCCCCCTCTGACAACTGCCAGCAACTGTATTGCGGTGCACAATGCAGACATGCTAGCTAAGATGCTACAGATGTAGTACTCCGCTTCTTTCACACATCCTATCCCTCCAGCTTCTGCAGGAAATGGGCGTTTCACTTCGGGACACATTGAGATCACTGATTGGTCAGTTGCCTACGAGCCACCTGGATTGATTGACAGGTGGCATCAAGGCTCTGACTTGTGCAAAAATAAATCATAGATTTTACTGGCTTGTTTAAGTGTCATCATTTATTCCATTTTTATTCCAAATGTATTCAATATTTTGGTTTGAGAACTGGTTTCTTACAACATCGCATTGATGGGTTCTTAGTTTTCCAGGGGTGCTGAGTTAAGATTTCGGGGTGCTTGAGCACACACAAAAATAGGCTAAAATTGCCACTGCGGAAAACAGACTCACGTGTACAAGAAGAACATGAAGCTCCATGCAGAGGCCCAAAACGGGGTTCAACCTGCAACCTTTCTGCTCTGAGGACGCAGTTCTGTGCAGTCAATCTGCAGGTTTAACACGTGCACATTCTCTCAAGAGAGAAAAGCTAAAGCAGCAAATTTAATCTGAACAGAATTTAAATTGTTTGCAAGCATAGTAGCACAAATTTAAAAAATAAAGATGCAATCATTGTTGTTGCTAGTGCCACACCTGAAAGCTGAATCCATGATGGGAAGTGAAGAATTGTTCTTTGTTGTTATGAAGGATGGCAGTAGATTAAAGGCTGGAGGATCAAAAGAGTCAATGTGCAGCTGATGGACATCCGCTAAAGAGCTGCACGAGTGGACGTTGTTCAGCTGGGTTCAGGTTGGAGGCTCAGCGAGTGTGCATCTATGATGGGATGCTAACTTGCCATGTTTTGACATGTCCACTATCAATATGGTGCATTATGCTCTTGCACTTAATTTCATCTGGATGCACGAGGGAATGTGGGAGGAAAATTGCTGAGAGTGCACAACAGAAAACTGACCCAGAGCTTTGGAATTCTGAAAAATCATTCAAAATACGACAAAACGACTGCTGTAATATGTACAATAATAAGAATTATTCATATGAAACATATCTTTTATAATATTGTGAATTTTATATTTGTCCAGTTATAGTTTTGCTTATAACTCAATAAAGGCACCAAATGACTACGACCTGCACAAATTCCATCCATAGATTCATTTATTGTTTTTATCTGTAATTTAATAATGTTGCATGGTTATGTTTTGATTGTACCACTGTATTTTTGCACATTCATATTCTTTTGTCATGTTTTATGTTTTTGTTGTTTGAGTTCTGCATCGACTTTAGAGATTGACAAAAAACAAAAGAACTTCAAATTTGAGTTGTAATTGCACTTTTTCACCGCAGGTCCATGGCTGTGAGGGCATGTTATCAATATGTGCACAAAAGTGTAGGTCAGTTTTTTAAAACAACTTCAACATAAATGAGGCTCCAGTTTAAGGGATCCAAAAAGTTGAGCTTAACCAGAAAAAAGCAACTGAAGTCATTATTTTTTTCAAATTATTAACATTATATTTGTGTGCCTGTTACAAGAGAAAAAAAACGTATATGCGTAAAAATAAGAACAATATAACAACTTGAAGGTGTTATGTTTGTCACTATCTTGATTTTATTATTATTATTTTTTTTGTAATGATTAACGGAAAACCCAGTGAGTAAGACTGAAGTGAACAGATTCCAAGACAGTAAAGATTAACAATGTTCATTTACAAGTGCAATAATCATCAACGTGCATGGAGAGGGACTGCAACGCTGGGGAGCAAGGTGAAGGGTTAATATTGGTGGTTCTAGTGAGCAAAACAAGGATGTCCAAAGAGTTCTAGGTTGGGGTGGGCCAGTGGCTGGAAGGCAAGGAGACAGCCGAGGAAGTCACAAGAGAGCTTGAGGTCATACGGTGGAGATCCAGGCAAACAGGTAGGCAGCAGAAGTAAAGCTGAAAACACAGAGGGACACAAGGTGCATCTTATCTTTCATTAGATAAATACAAGGTGGTCAGAAATGTACTGTAGAGGCAGGTAATGCTCCAGCGGCGACTGGAGGTCTTCTGCAGCTCATCAAGGAGATGGTCCACAGGTGTGGCTTGTTGGCACCATCTTGTGCAGGAAGGCTGGCAGAGCTCAACTCTCACAGTTTTATTACAATGTGTAAGTATTAAGTAGTAAGTACATAATTATACAATAATTCACTGGTTAAGCGAATGTAATAAATGAACGCTGCATACAGATGGATTGTTGAAGCATTTAACTGTCATTTAACGTATCAATGTGTTGTGTTTCTTTGATTTTAAACCCATTTGCAGGCCGACAGCAAAAGCAGGAGTTTAAATAAAAAGATTTATTTAAACACAAACTCAAAACAAAGGCTGATGAGGCAACAAAACTTACAAGATTAATCCAAGGACGCAGACAGAACATCACCTGTGGATATAACAATGCCAGGACAAAAACTAACACAGACACTGACTTATATACCATGACTAATGAGACAAAACACCTGTGAGAACACACAGCTGAAACACATAAGAGGAAATGCCAGACCAGGAAACCAGGGAGTGCAGGAACACAACACAAGATGGAGGCATACACTATGAAAACACAAACTCTGTAGACGACAAAGAATGGAAAGAAGAACACAACACAAAGACACAATACAAGATGGGGCTAAACACTATCAAACAAAACTACAATCCCTAAACACTATTAAACAAAACTAGAATCCCTATATTACCTCCCCCTCACTCAGAAACCCAGCCCCCAAAAATCTTGGGTGGGAGGAGGGGGGAAACAGGATGGAGGGCATCAAGGAACTAGGTATACACAAAAGAAAAACACCAAAAGTTCAGGCAGGCGGTTGGAAGATTGTCCATCTCGCTGGAGCAGTTTTAGGCAAGGAGCCTAGACGAGGTGTGGGACCACAGCAGTGTACCTGGATAAAGCAATGCTAAGGGCCAAGGCGAGGCGTGGGACCAAGGCGGGATGCTTGGATGAGGCGGTGCGAAGGGCCAAGGCGAGACGTGGGACCAAGGCGGGATGCCTAGATGAGGCGATGCGAAGGGCTAAGGCGAGGCGTGGGACCAAGGCGGGATGCCTGGATGAGGCGATGCGAAGGGCTAAGGCAAGGCGTGGGACCAAGGCGGGATACCTGGATGAAGCGATGTGAAGGGCCAAGGTGAGGCGTGGGACCAAGACGGGATGCCTGGATGAGGCGATGTGAAGGGCCAAGGTGAGGCGTGGGACCAAGACGGGATGCCTGGATGAAGCGATGTGAAGGGCCAAGGTGAGGCGTGGGACCAAGACGGGATGCCTGGATGAGGCGATGTGAAACGCCAAGGTGAGACGTGGGACCAAGGCAGGGTGCCTGGATGAGGCGATGTGAAGGGCCAAGGTGAGGTGTGGGACCAAGGCGGGATGTCTGGATGAGGCGATGTGAAGGGCCAAGGTGAGATGTGGGACCAAGGCAGGGTGCCTGAATGAGGCGATGCAAAACGCCAAGGCGAGGGACCAAGGTGAAGTGTGGACCCAAGGTGAAGAACCTCGACGAGGTGAGGTGTGGACCCGAGGCGAAGAACCTGGATGAGGTGAAGAGATATCGTCGGACGTAGAGACGTCAGTTGAGTCTGACGTGGGGTCTGCGTCTTCGGCGACAAGTTCTGAGTCTTCAACGGCAGGTTCAGTTGGCGTAGAGACGTCATTGGTCGAAGAGACGTCCGAGGAGTCATCTATAGACGTAAAGGCGCCTGTGGCAAGGGGACCTTCTGTAGACGTAGAGGCGTTGGCGGCGAGGGGACCCTCTGTAGACGTAGAGGCATCGGCGGCGAGGGGACCCTCTGTAGACGTAGAGGCGTTGGTGGCGAGGGGAACCTCTGTAGACGTAGAGGCGTTGGCGCCGCGGCAAGGTGACCCTCTGTAAACGTAGAGGCGTCTGCTGCGAGGGGATCCTCTGTAGACGTAGAGGCGTCGGCGGCGAGGGGAACCTCTGTAGACGTAGAGGCGTCGGCGGCATGGGGACCCTCTGTAGACGTAGAGGCGTCAGCAGTAGCGGGTGACGTGAAGGTCTGTGGAACCCCTGCATTAGCACCCTTTGAAGATTAAGGAAGAGCAGCGCCCTCTGGAGATGAAGGAAGAGCAGCGCTCTCTGGAGACGCCTCAGACACTGGAGACACTGGAGACACTTGAGGCGCTGGAGATGCTGGGGGCGCTAGAGATGCTGGAGACACATCTGCAGGGTTGGGGTTCTGTGTGGGCAAGCGGGAACTTGGGTATCCCCCCACCTTTGAAATTCGTCTCCAGCTCCTCAGACTGTACTTGTGGGGACTCAGATGGAAGGAGGATCTGGACTCCAGTAATTCTGATCCTTCTCTGCCCTCGACCTCCGGGGTGCGAGCAAGGACCAGAAGCGAGCCCAATCCCCTTCTGGGGCTCAATGTTAGCCTCGGAAGTCCGATACACGGCCCTGGGTATCTGTGCCCAGTGACTGTCCCTGAGTTGGACCCTCCTTTCTTCTTCTTTTACGAGGAGGGGTGACGAGAGGATCTCCAGCTCAGGACTGCAGCCTCTTTGGGTTTGGATGGGTTTGGTCTGGAACCGGTTCCACCTGATGACAGGCTCTTCTTGAGAAGAGGCATGGAGAAGCACCGATTCCCCAGGTGACTCAGGTGAAGGGCTGGAACCAAGGGCGTAACTTTGTGTTGAAGGTTGGTGGGGACGGAAATCGAAAATGCTGCATCTGCTTTTTTGGACAAAGTACCGGTACTTTTTTCAATTGTGTATGTCGTAATAACAATAACAGTTGTATGACACCCTTACTAGCAGTTCAACAGCTGTATGACACTGAGTAGCAGTTTAACAGCTGTATGACTCCCTGAGTTAGCATTTATCCTGTCAGATCATTGTACATTGTTATTAACACCTTCATTTTCATTACATCAGCACACAAGTTTTATACAAAAGGTCTTTGTAAGAAGGCACGATACAGAAAGACATTGTTAACAGGAATAACAATAATAAACTTTATTTAAATAGGACCTTCCAGCAACAACTTGCATTGTCCAAAGTGCATTACAAGATAATAAAGATAAAAGTTGAATGAATGAATGAAAATAATACTACAAACCGGATTCCAAAAAAGTTGGGACACTAAAAAACTGAATGCAATGATGTGGAGATGGCAAATGTCAATATTTTGTTCATAATAGAACATAGATGACAGATCAAAAGTTTAATCTGAGTAAATGTGTAGTGGACCTACCCAGGGTCAAATTAAGGTTTTTGAACTGTCCAGTGATGACCTTTACTGACCTCTCAGTAAAGCAAGACATTTACTACAAAATCATTCATTAAACTGTAATCTGATAAATATAGTCACCAAAAGAGACTATTTCTATCTTTGATTTTAGGCTGATGTGATCAAAAGAATAACTTTTGTCATTTTCATGATGTGTGCTTTTAAGCTGTGTTATTCTGTGAGAGTTAAACTGTGTTTCACTGCTGTGTCAAAGGTGCAATTAAGTCATCCAGAGACTTCTTTTAATTTTGTTAATTCAAATGTTATCAAATGAATAATTTTATTTGTAAGAGCATCAGTACATTTTAATGTCAGATAAATCAAATACTCTGCTTAATTCAAAATGTTGTACATGGAGGATTTCTCCTCTCCTCTCGAACTTGCATGTGAAGATAAAAGGAACACTTTATCTCATTCATTTTAGCTTGAGCTCAGGACAATCTAGACACCCAGAGACTTTTGTTTTTGTCCTATTTAATAATCAAGCTATTATCATTAATAGGTCCCATATGTTATGCTCTGATGACGTTTGTTTATTCATACAACAATGTTGGTAATGAGTTAAGAAAGTTCTAAATCTGCTGTATCATGAGACTGGCGTCTTAAACTAACTTTCTTATCCTTTCTGACATTTTTAATCTAACTTATGCCTCCTCTCAGTGGCTCCTGGCCTAACAGACCGAATGAGAAAGAGCTACGTCTTTCTAGGTCAAGTTAGCCTTAAAAGAGCTCTGACTTCCTGTTTTCCTTGGAGTTTGCTGAGGTCCTCAACCCCTGATGAGGTTCCCCAAAGAGCTGAATGACCACCAGTCACACGCTAAGGACTCGTCATTCAGTTAAAAGATTTATAACATGCCTGTTATAAATCTATTTCAAGCCGTGAAAAGCTTCACTTTATTGACATTCCTTTAAGGAACGTCTTATCTTGGAAACAACACCAGGAGCTGCCGTTACTTTCGGTTCGAGTCAAGGCGCACGTCTGGAGACGCTGAGAATGGTAAACGAACTGACCAAACTGGACCGAGGGAGACTGACCATCTTCACGAGGTAACAAGTCGTCAAATGCTTTGCCAAGGGTACCAACGTGTAGCTTTAATCGGCCGGAGAACTGCCATGTTTCTGGTTAAAACACATCAAGATAACTCCCTGACTCTTAACTTTTCTTCCTCCATATTTCTCCTCCTAAATCTTTCCCTCTCTATCTAAGCTGGAAACTATTTTAAGCTGAAGAGCCCACAGACTAAATATGTTAACATCCAATATTTATGTCTGTTGTGTTATGATTCAAGTGTGCTGACGTATTAATTTGAAAGAAAGTGAAATCATGTCAATCAAGTGTAATGGTGTTAATTTAGTTGATTTATTTTAAATAAATGATAGTGTCTCTTTGACATATCAAACTAAGTTAACGTCTTTGTCACTTAATGGCTTTGTGTATTTATCCATCATAAAGATCACAGAAATATTGGGTAAACTGAAAAAGAACAGAATCCGTGAATTTACTATTCAATCTGAATAAGTAGATTAATTAAGATAAAAAGGAGATCAGTATTAATATTGACCTCCTCATAATTCTTACAAATGTAACATTTTAAAGGAAAATATGTTGATTCAAAATTTCAGTGTCAACAAATTCCAAAACATTTGGGAAGTAGCAATAAGTGGCTGGAAAAAGGAAATTGAGCATATAACGAACAGCTGGAAGACCAATTAACACTAATTAGGTCAATTGACAACATGATTGGGTATAAAAAGAGCTTCTCAGAGTGTCAGTGTCTCTCAGAAGCCAAGCTGGTAAGAGGATCACCAATTCCACCATTGTTGCGCAGAAAGATAGTGCAGCAATACCAGAATGGTGTTACCCAGCGTAAAATAGCAAAGACTTTTAAGTTATCATCATCAACCGTGCATAACATCATCAAAAGATTCAGAGAATCTGGAACAATCGCTGTGTGTAAGGGTCAAGGCCGTAAAACTCTACTAGATGCTTGTGATCTCCGGGCCCTTAAACGTCACTGCACCTCAAACAGGAATGCCACTGTCAAGGAAATAACAGAATGGGCTCAGGAATACTTCCAGAAAGCATTGTCAGTGAACACAATCCACTGTGCCATCCGCCGTTGCAGCTGAAACTCTACAGTGCAAAGAGGAAGCCATTTCTAAGCAAGCTCAGACGTTTTCACTGGGCCAGGGGTCATTTAAAATGGAGTGTGGCAAAATGGAAGACTGTTCTGTGGTCAGATGAGTCACGATTTGAAGTTCTTTATGGAACACTGGGACGCCATGTCATCCGGACCAGAGAGGACAAGGATAGCCCAAGTTGTTATCAACTCTCCGTTCAGAAGCCTGCATCACTGATGGTATGGGGTTGCATGAGTGCTTGTGGCATGGGCAGCTTGCATGTCTGGAAAGGCACCATTAATGCAGAGAACTATGTTCAGGTTCTAGAACAACATATGCTCCCATCTAGACGTCATCTCTTTCAGGGAAGACCCTGCATTTTTCAACAAGATAATGCCAGACCACATTCTGCAGCAATCACAACATCATGGCTACGTAGGAGAAGGATCCGGTACTGAAATGTCCAGCCTGCAGTCCAGATCTTTCACCTATAGAGAACATTTGGCGCATCATAAAGAGGAAGGTGCGACAAAGAAGGCCCAAGACGATTGAACAGTTAGAGGCCTGTATTAGACATGAATGGGAGAGCATTCCTATTTCTAAACTTGAGAAACTGGTCTCCTCTGTCCCCAGACGTCTGTTGAGTGTTGTAAGAAGAAGGGGGGATGGCACACAATGGTAAAAATGGACTTGTCCCAACTTTTTTTGGATTTGTTGATGCCATGAAATTTTGAAAAAACATATTTTTCTCTTAAAATGATACATTCTCTCAGTTTAAACTTTTGATCTGTGATTTGTGTTCTATTCTGAATAAAATATTAGATGTTGGCACCTCCACATCATTGCATTCAGTTTTTATTCACTATTTGTTTAGTGTCCCAACTTTTTTGGATCTGGTTTGTAAAAAACAACAACAATTAAGATTGTTATTTTCTCCCTAGCTTCATACAGTGCTCTTGATGTGTTGTGTAGAATCCACTTTGCTCATTGGGAAGAATCTTCTAAGCATATGATGTCACAATTTGGCCGATAGAAACTCTGAAAATGAAATGAAGCTATTTAGAGGACATTTAATCCGTAGGAGCTGCACTGAGTACAACAATCTATCCAGGCTTGCTCCAAACTAAAAATAGTAGGTGCACACTATCATTACAAATGCAATTACAGTAATTAATAAAAATAAAACAATTATCAGCATTTATTTCACAGTATTGCAGCAGCATGGCAGCATGACCTGTCTTGCCCTGCAGCATGAACGTGCTGGTACACCTGATGTTGAAACTAACAGGCAGACTCAGTGATGGAGGACTTTAAGGCTTTAGCTCTGTGTCTGCTTCAAGATAAATAAGAACATGCTCCACCTGTTTCAGAGCTTTTCAGATTGTTTTCAGCTTGTTTATTGATTCACCGTGAGTTGCTAGTAGATGGAGCTAAATATGCTAGTAGAAGTATCTGCAGCCACTTCTTAAACTCGTCCTCCATCCCTCCTCCGTCTGCAGCAGGATGATAATACTGTTTTGTTTAAATTAAATTCACAAAGCTCAGACTAACTTCGCGCACACTGTTCACACATAAACAAACGTAGTTTTCGCTCCTCCTGAAGTCGCGCACATATTACACGCAAAACGTCATCAAAACGATTTACTTACGTTCAGGAAATGCATGCACACTGTAAACACAATAACACCATGAGTACTGTGCACCAAAACTATTTAATGACTTACTTTTTGGTCGTATTTTGCCGTGTAGGGTGATCAGACAGCTCCTCTGCACGCCATGGGAGTCTTGCAAACTGCGCAGTGCGTACTAACTAAATACAGAGCCACTGCTGGACAGAGCAGCTGTTCGGCAGTTGTTGTTGTTGTTTTTTTTTTGTTGGGGTTCGTTGACGGTGTGAAACGGAGATAACTTTTTTCTTTTCTTTCTGAGTAGCGGCATGAATGGGGTTTTAATCAGAGGGTTAGGGTTAAATGTTCAATAAAATAAAATAAAAAGTAAAATATGTGAACAAAATATTGGTGGGGACTGTCCACTAGAGGTCAGCATTGGTGGGGATTTGTCCCCACCAGTCCTTCAGGAAGTTACACCTATGGCTGGAACTACTGGAAGACCAAGCAGCTGACAGTCAGCGGCGGGAATCCAGTCTGCTCCTCTCCTTCAGTAGTTTGTCCAAAAATTCCATCATACCAGGAGAGTCGCACAGCCCAGGGAGACTAAAGTACTAATTTACCATGTCCTCTGTGACCACCCACCTTTCCTCCAGATCATTGGAGGTGGCCACAGTGTCCACATACTTCTGAATTGACTCCAATTTCTGGTAGTCCTCTTTAGAAAGATTTGCCATGAACTGGCATCCTGCTGGGTCAAAGAGTTGGCTGGGTTTATGTTTGGTCCTGGCATTCTGTTGCGTTTCTTTGGTTTTAAACCCATTTGCAAGCAGACAGCAAAGGCAGGAGTTTAAATAAAAAAGATTTATTTAAACACAAACTCAAAACAAAGGCTGATGAGGCAACAAAACTTACAAGATTAATCCAAGGACGCAGACAGAACATCACCTGTGGATATAACAATGCCAGGACAAAAACTAACACAGAGACACTGACTTATATACCATGACTAACGAGACAAAACACCTGTGAGAACACACAGCTGAAACACATAAGAGGAAATGCCAGACCAGGAAACAGACCAGGGAACCAGGGAGTGCAGGAACAGATACACAACACAAGATGGAGGCAAACACTATGAAAACACAAACTCTGTAGAAGACAAAGACTGGAAAGAAGGACACAACACAAGATGGGGCTAAACACTATCAAACAACTACAATCCCTAAACACTATTAAACAAAACTAGAATCCCTACACAATGGCGCATGCCCAATGATATATCATGTATCAATGGGCACTTTTAAATGGGTATACTGAAATTCTTACACTTTTCTAGTGGGTATACTCTGTACACCCACATATCGTGTAGACCACACCACTGGTATAGTCCCATCTGAATCTTAACTCAACTTTATTTTACCTCTTTCAAGGCCGGACATCTCGTGGTGAAACGACTGCGTGCGGCTATGAAGTATGGCAAGCTACGTTGCCATATAATTGGATTTTATAGCGAGCAATGTTGTCATTTTATTGGATTGCCAGCCACGTCCGCTGACACAATCATGGGTCCGACACCAACCCGGCCTGCCCATCCAGCACATTATTACAGCTCGGTCCTGGCTTCAGGCCCAAGTTAGAAATAACAGCTCTAATGCAGATGAGCTTCTCCGGGATGGTTTTATTTATTTATTTTATTCTATTTATAATAATAATTATTTTTTTTTTTACAAAAAACACAATACAAAACAATCCCATAAATGATAACATACAAAATATAAAAAAATGAAAGGTAGCAGAAAGAAGAAGAAAAAAAGCTTATTATATCTGCCCCTTTTTTCAAACAATCAGTTCAAACAATAATAATCTTCCATTAACCGAACAAAATGAATAACTCTTTCTAATTTTCA
>JBBPBX010001279.1:63545-75118 GCA_038048925.1 Garcialebias charrua
GGATGGATTATCTCGGCAAAGAAGTGCTCACTAACACAGATTAACACAAATTTGTGAACAATATTTGATTTTTAAAAATGGCCTTTTGTGTACGACAAAAATATTTGATCATTGAGTTCAGCTCATGAAAAACAGAAGCAAAACCAAAATGTTGCATTTATATTTTTGTTCAGTATATATGTAAATGTGTCTGCTTTATTCAAAAGTATCCTCTGAACTTCTCACCTCTAAAGTTTATTTATTCGTCTTTCCTCACTGACCACGTCTTTAAATGTTTTATTTAAAATGTACACGTTGTTCGGGCTTCAGACAAACTTGGCACAAGGGCAGCATTCATGAGCAGCAGCTGTCAGTGACAACAACTAACTGTATGTCACTGCAGGGTAACAGGATAGGGGTAAGTCCTCCGCAGAGTCGGTCCTTTGCTCCATGTGCCATATGTTTTCCCATAGCTTCAGGTTGAGCGTAACCAGAAAGACTGCTGTGTGACCGCGTACTTCTTATTACAGTCTCTGGTCCACAGAACACGGACAAATAAAAGAAGGATTTACTAAAGCTTAAAAAAAAATTTAATGCAACTTTATTGTGTTTTCATAGACATTGCAAACACGCCAAATCAGGATAAATTCTAAGATGCCACTGAAGCTACATTTTTGATTAAAATTAATCAGAATCAGATTTGTAGTCATTGCACCAAAGTGCAGAAAAATTACATTATTAAAAACAAAGACCAAAATTCTTACACAATCTCTGACAATATTATGAATAGATGGATGGATGGATGGATGGATGGATGAATGGCTGGATGGATGAATGGATAGATGTTGGATGGGTGGATGACAGAAAAATGGATGGATGATGGATGGATAGATGACAGACACATGGATGTATGATGGATGTATATATGTATGGTTGGATGGATGGACAGACAGATGGATGGATGATTGTATGTATGTATGGAAAGATAGAAGTATGGATATATGGATGCATGGATAATGGACGGAATGACAGATGGATCTATGATGGATGACTGGATGGATGGATGGATGGATGATGAGAGAGAGACAGATGGATGGATGATAGATAATGGATAGATTGAAGGACAGATGGAAGGATGATGGATGGACAGATGGATGATGGATGATGGATGGATGGTTGATGGATGGATGGACAGATGGATGGATGGGTGGAAAGATGGATGGATGGAAAGATGGATGATAGATGACAGATATATGTTTATACAGATGGATGATGGATGGGCATATTGTTGGATGGATGGATGGACAGACAGATGGATGGACAGATGATGATTGATGATGGATGGATGGACAGATGGAAGGGTGGATGGATGGACAGATGGATGGATGGAAAGATGGATGATAGATGACAGATAGATGTATGAACAGATGGATGATGGATGGGCATATTGATGGATGGATGGATGGATGGATGGACAGACAGATGGATGATGGATGGACAGATAATGATTGATGATGGATAGATGGATGGATGGATGGACAGATGGAAGGATGGATTGATGCATAGATGAATGGATGGAAAGATGGATGACAGATAGATGGATGGACAGATGGATGATGGATGGGCATATTGTTGGATGGATGGATGGATGGATGGATGGACAGACAGACAGATGGATGGACAGATGATGATTGATGATGGATGGATGGACAGATGGAAGGGTGGATGGATGGACAGATGGATGGATGGAAAGATGGATGATGGATGACAGATAGATGTATGAACAGATGGATGATGGATGGGCATATTGATGGATGGATGGATGGACAGATAATGATTGATGATGGATGGATGGATGGATGGACAGATGGAGGATGGATGGATGCATAGATGAAATAATAATAATAATAATAATAATAATAATAATAATAATAATAATAATAATAATGTCTATTCCTGTCATCTGCGTATGTTCCCATACACAGATGAAATTCGTCTCTGCATTTAACCCAACCATCACCAGGTGGTGCAGTGAGCAGCCATAGAAAGCGCCCGGGGAGCTGGAGAAATGGATGGAAAGATGGATGACAGATAGATGTATGGACAGATGGATGATGGATGGGCATATTGATGGATGGATGGATGGATGGACAGACAGATGGATGATGGATGGACAGATAATGATGGATGGATGACTGGATGGATGATGAACAGAGAGACAGATAGATGATGGATGATGGATGGACAGATGATGATGGATGATGACACTTTAAATATTTGTGTTAGTTAAATAGTTTTTAAAGCACAAGACAATAAAATAATTTTGTAAATGACCAAAGTCAAAAATAAAAAATGCACAACCTAAAATAAATATTTTATATTAATAATATGTAACTGTAATAGCTTCCTCTTCCATTATCACCATAACAACCATCAACCCATCTTCATCATTCCTCTTTCATCCCCCCAATCAATCCAGCCTTTCCCACAGTTTTTCTCCTCAACAGTCCAATTATTAATTCAAGCATCTGATTGGTCAATGAGGATCAATTAACTGATTACCAGCGCTGTACGACACCAGATTTAGTTTTTCTAAATCTCTTCAGATACCAGAGGGGCTTTTTGATTGACAGGCCGCAGTGTAGCCATCTTTGTTGTCGCCTCAGGGCAAAAACAGAAAGACGTGCATGTGTGAGGGCGTGTTCTCGTATTCACTGTAATTTACCTCGGCTGCGCCCTCAGGAGACACAAGTTACATCCAGTAGAAAAGTGGGCGAGCATGTAAACACCTCTAGTTCTCCAGTCTCTTTTCTTCGGCTTCAAAGTTGAGCTGAACCTGGAAGGTGGTTCTGCTTTAGCTCCTCTGCACAAACACCCACATGGCAAAAGTTTCGGGTCCTCCAACTTCACTTTAAAGGTGAATTTTTCAAAAAAGTTCTCACAGAACATTTCTTGAGTTGGTTGAAAAGAGAAGTTTTTAAAATGTGAGAGTGGACTGGAACCAAACGAGGAGAGAAAGTCTCCTTAATGTGAACACGATGAGCACGGCTCCAACCTTCAGATCTGAATTATATATTTCACGTGCTTCACTGAAGGAGTCCAGCTTCTCACAGGGTATGAATTAATAAGCCCGTCAGACTGCAGGCTCACTGAGCCACCAATTAATTGTTAAAATGTGGTGTTTGCTCAATCTTTTATGATTTCTTCACAATAATGAAGCTGCAGGTGTTTAATTCTCTAATCCTAACCAAGTAGGCACAATAAACCAAATTACAGTAAATTATAATAACTGATTAATAATAATGTACGAATAAAATATATATATATAGAATATGATGATAAAAGAATAGATTAAATTCCTGCAGCAATAAACAAAATATAAATAAAAAAAATCTAGTGAGTTTATCTTAAACTCAAAAGGGATGCCCCTTGTTGTTTACGGCTTGGTGGGGGAACAGCGTGCTGGAACTACTCTGACTGATGAAGCCCTCTGGAGTGAGGGTGAAACATTTCTACTAAAAATAAACTGTCCAGATGAACTGATTGAGAATTATTGGATTTGATACCTGGATTATTGAGTATGAACTTTCTTGTCAAAAGGGATGATTTTTATGTTCTAAATATGCACCCATATTACTCTTTATGACCAATGAAAACATACAGTATTAGTTTTGAATAAGCTAACTAGAAAACATAAATGATAGTTATTTATATCTTTAAATGTATTATATCATTAAAATAAAGACCAAAACTCTGACCTAATCTCTAACATTGTGATGAATGGATGGATATATGAATGATGGATGGATGGATAAATGGATGGATGCACATATGGATGATGGATGGACATATGGATGGTTAGATGAATGGGTGGATGACGGATGAATGATAGATAATTGGATGGATGATAGATGGATGGATATATGAATGATGGATGGATGGATTGATAAATGGATGAATGGATGGGTGGGTAGGTGGATGATGAATGGATGGATGGATGAATGGATGGATAGATAATTGGATGGATGATAGATAGATGGATATATGAATGATCGATGGATGGATTGATAAATGGATGAATGGATGAATGGATGGGTGGGTAGGTGGATGATGAAGGGATGGATGGATGAATGGATGGATAGATAATTGGATGGATGGATAGATGGATGGATATATGAATGATGGATGGATGGATAAATGGATGGATGGATGGATGAATGAATGGATGGGTGGGTGGATATATAATTGCATGGATGGATAGATTGATGGATATATGAATGATGGATGGATGGATAAATGGATGGGTGGGTAGGTGGATAGGTGGATGATGAATGGATGGATGAATGGATGGATAGATAATTGGATGGATGGATGATGAATATACGAATGATAAATGGATGGATGGACAAATTGATGGATAGATGGATGGATGGAGGACGGATAATGGATGGATGGATGCATGGATGGATGAATGGATGGATGAATGGATGGATGGATAGGTGGATGGATGATGAAAGAATGGATAGATAATTGGATGGACAGATGATATATGAATGATGGATGGAGGATGGTTAAAAACAAATGGGTAAATGGATGATGAATGGATGGATGGATTGATAAATGAATGGATATATGGATGATGGATGGACAGATAAATGGATGGATGGATCCAGGATAAATGATGGATGGATGCATGTATGGATGATGGACGGATGGATGGACAAATGGATAAATGGATGGATGGATAGATGGATGGATGAATGTTTACATGTTTAAATGTTACCAACATGGGCAACAAAATAACCACCAGATGCAATTTATGTTTAAAATAACGTTTAACCGTCAAAGTCTTTATGAAAATAAACTATAGTTGGTTTGTGGTTAACTGCAGCTTCTTCAGCTTCTATATTTTCATTGTTGCAGTTTAACAGTGTTTAACCAGACTGCAGTTTTCATCGGTCTGTGAGGTAAAGCTTAATAAAAATGAAAAACGGCTGTTTTTAATCTTCCTGCAGGTTTTAAAGTTTGATTTCAGGATCAGACGACTGGGCAGTGCTGGAAAATATTCACATTTTATATTCATCAAGAGTCTGCAGCAGATTGTCTTTAGAATATCTTTCTGTATTTATACGTACATGTATACTTCCATACGTGTACATGTATGTATTTATACACTGCAGCACGCTGATTACTTTACATTTATGTTTGTTTTACACTGAAACACGTCGGCTGTTGAAACCGTTTTGTTGTCGCACAATGATGATGAAGTTCTTCTTCATGAAGGCAGACTCTTCACACCGTGCACGTTCCTCTCAAAGTATTTCTGAATCTGTATCGCAGAAAAACACAAACTTTAAACAAATTCTTCTGTTCCACATTTCTCTCCTTCTTCCTGAAGCTGTGTTCTATTTGACTCTTCACTTTTTCCTCTCAGGGTTTTCCTCTTCCCTTTATTGTCCCACCACCACCATCATCATCACACACACACACACACACACACACCTTACCTTGGAGTGGACGTCATTAAATATTCACCGCTCCATTCCGAGCTAATTGTCCTCAACATGGCAGAAAGCAGAGGAATGAAATTAACCCATTAGCCTGGAATTGCTTCCATTGGAGCAGAGGGCTCAGGAAGTGTGTGTGTGTGTGTGTGTGTGTGTGTGTGTGTGTGTGTGTGTGTGTGTGTGTGTGTGTGATGCTGTTCTGACATTTCTCCTTGCAGGCGTGTTCATCACTCCATCATCTTTGTGCAAACTGAATTAATCTGAGACCTGGAGGAACGGTTTGATTCATGCAGTTTGTCCTTTTTTTTTCATTTTATTTTTCGTTGTTTCATTGTGTCCAAACTGCATTGTTGTTTTGTTTTTCTTTCTTGTTTGTACGTTGCAGTTTTTTTCCAGTACAGGTAGTCCTCGACTTACGACGTAGATCCGTTCCAACGCAGCGTTGTAAACCGATTTTCAACGTAAGTTGAAATATACGCACATACTGCACCACATGCACAGTACTGTATTACCAAGCACTTAGCCTATCCTAACACATTACCCTACATAATGATAAAAAAACACACACATTTGGGAGCCATAATGAAGGGAAAAAATAATTAATAACCTACTGGGATGCCGGTGATGCCGTATTCCTCCGTCCATCCTACGTATTCTCTATTGCGTTTACGACGTAAAACCGCCGTCCATAAACAGCTACTTTTCCACAGCTGCCTGGTTCTGCCGATCCACTTCGTCTCTATATCCCTCCACCGCCACACCGCGTACAGTGCAATACTGTATTCTTCCGCCACAGCGGCCGCTGTGTAACTAAAAAAAAAGGCTGTTCATAGTAAATGGGAGATGCGTCGTAACCAGGAAACGTCGTAACTCGAGACCGTCATAACCCGAGGACTACCTGTATAGTTTTCACAAGACGCTGATTTGCATTTTTGGTCCGCATTCAAAGTAAAAAGTACTTTTATCTGCATATTTTACTCAACAAATCTGAGTATAAATAGGTCAAACTTGTTGGATTTCTCCAAATTTAAGAAATTAATTAAGAAGTTGGATTTCTCCATTTTAAGAAATTGATTAAGTATAAATTCTTAAATAGATATATATATATATAAATGTCAAATTGTTAATGTACTAAAAATCAGAAATTGTAATGGGTTATTAATTTTGTTCATGAATAATCATTGTTTGACTTGAGTGTTGAACAGAATTTTGATTTAAGAAGGGGCAGATATTATAATAATTTTATTCTTCTGCTTCCTTTTATTTTAAATCTGTTTTTTTTTCTATATATGTTTTGGAATTGTTTCTTTTGTGTTTTAAATTTGAAATGAATAAATTAAATACAAAATAACAAGTTATGTAAAATCCAGCAAAGTGAAGTCAGGTCCTCTGGACGGATTCTTTTTGTTGAAAAGTTTCTGTTGAAATTTGGCTGGACTTTCAACAAAACTGATAAAACCTTTTCAACCAAGCGACAGGGTGCTGGAGAACCCTCATGCCCCAGACAGATGCAAAGATGATGTGCCTGTCTGTGTTGTCTCTGGAGGATGTTAAAGATTTATATATCATTGGATTTATGATGTCAAGTTTTCTGCTTTTTGGCACCTGCGGATACCTACAGCATATCGGCAACTGAGGAAGACTTCGGCAGCAGTTCTGGCAGTGGCAAAGCTGCCGACCTTATGTGAAGGATTGGTTCGTGCTTCGAGTTCTCAAACTCAGCTGATTTACCAGCTCAACCATAAGCTGGAAGTGATTTATGAGAATCGTAGGCCACTCGCGACTTCTGGAACTCGCCAGCATGTTGGAATCGCTCTTGGAGAAGGCTAATAAGCATGGACCAGCATAAAACCCACTAATCTGGTCATTTTGGATCATGAGAGTACCAGCAGAACTCAAGGCTGATGAGAAAGAAAAAAAACAGTCCGTCTGTAGAAAAACAACTGTGGCTTATCTGAATCTGGCCTCCACCGTTCAGCCTTGAATAGGCCAACTCATCAAGTTGCTCCTGGGGATGTGTAAACTAAGAAGGCTCTGCTCTATCCACCCGCGAGAACTTCTGTGGAAGCTCGTGAGAGCTGTACCGGCTGACACCAACATCTTATCAGGACTATGGTGCTATCTGTAAGTGCTTCATGGACAAATCTCACCGTCTTGTCATCAAATGCAGATGTAACGTGTCTGTAAATGTGCTTGCTGGTAGATTTTTTAAAATGTCTTATACTGTGTCCTGATAGGACAAGGTATGAACAGATTTTTTTAATACCCACTCTCCTCATGGTCTTTCCCCTTTTCTATCTAAATAATAAGGGGTAGCGCTCCTAGGAGCTGTGGTTACGTACACTCCACCCATCTGTCAGACGACTGTATGGAATATAATCTTGTTGCGCTTTGGTGCAATGATAATAAAGCTTATTCTGATTCCTCCTTCATCCAAAAGACTTCATCAGTCATCATCTGATGAAGTCCTTTGGATGTAAGATGAAACGTCTCAACACAAAGAACCCGTCCAGAGGACCTGACTTGACATTGTTGGATTTTTCTACCTGGATTATTGAGCATGAATCAGGAAGTTGTGTAAAATGTTAATGGTCGTCATAGACTCCTGACGATCAGTGAGCTCCTGTTTACCACAACCCAAAGAAGACAAACGTGTCTTCATCCATTTATGAGACTACCTTTAACTTTTGTTTCAACACTCTGATGTGTGTCTAGTGGTGAATGGAGGCATCATGTGGACATTCACATTTTGTGCAGTGAAATTCCACTTCTTCATATTTCATGTTGTCCTGATTTAGCTGCTTCAATCAGCCTGTTTTATATTTAACTTTGAAAATGTTGCACAGAAAATGTATCCAGTTAGTTACTGAACACTGCTTGAAGTTTTTATTTTTTTACGTTGACCTTTGGGTCATCGGAACCAAGAAAACAAAGACTCCGTCGATTGTTTAAAACTAACAAACACATATTGGAGTTTTTTTTTTTTTTGAAGCTGTTCATGTTGGTAATCATCAATTATTTCACAGGACTTATTGAAACTTTGAACTATTTTTATGGCTTAAACAAGATCGGAACACAATTTGGTGCTTGGTCATTAAATATCTCAAACATTGCTCCATCTTTAGCTGCGTCATGGAGGCAACAGGTCCAGGAGACGATCCCAGA
Organism: Garcialebias charrua; assembly: GCA_038048925.1. NCBI lineage: Eukaryota > Metazoa > Chordata > Actinopteri > Cyprinodontiformes > Rivulidae > Garcialebias > Garcialebias charrua. Next base: position 72,197 of record JBBPBX010001279.1, read on the forward strand.
CATCCCTCATCCAGGAAGCTCTCCAGCTCCTCCTGGGGGACCCCGGGGCGTTCCCAGGCCGGAGGAGATCTATAATCCCTTCAATGAGTTCTGGGTCGGCCTCGGGGTCTTCCCAGTTGGACACACTCAGAAAACCTCCAAATGGAAGCAGCCAGAAGACATCCTGAGTAGATGACCTGATGCAAAGGAGCAGTGGCTCTACTCTCAGCTCCCCCTGATGACAGCGCTCCTCACCTCATCTCTAAGGCTGACCCCACCCTACAAACAAAGCTCATTTCAGTCAATTGTATCAGGATCCAAACTTCATGACCACAGGTAAGATATGGAACATAAACAGAGCTTTGCTTTTGACTCAATTCTCTCTTCACTAAGACTGACCAAAGCAACATTCTCATTACTGAGGATGGGACCCTGATCTGTCTTCCGCTCCATATTGTACTTATTGTACTTGTACATATAGCACTTTGAGATTTTTATTAATGAAAAGTGCATTATAAATGGAATTCATTATTATTATTATTATTATTATTATTATTGTGAGCAAGATGCCCAGAAACATGAACTCCTCCATCTGAGGCAAATATCTCATATAAACTGTCTTTACTGATCTTTTATTTTACTTTTTTTTTTTTTACTTGGCTTCAGTCCTTTATTTGTCTTCTTCCATGTTTGCTGTTTTCTTCCTCTCCTCCTTTGTCACCAGCAGCTTCTCTCAGAGCTCAGGTCAATGGCGCTCTGCTGAATGTATTGACAGGATAAAGTGGTTGTACTTAACAGTGTCTCGCTCTCATGACCGTCGCCGGGGGGGAAGAACGAGAGAGAGAGAGAGAGAGAGAGAGAGAGAGAGAGAGAGAGAGAGAGAGAAATGATTTTACGTTTATTCATGCAGATGTTCAATTTTCATGCATTAAACTGACATTTAGTTTTAGTTTAGTTTATTCATTCATTTTATAATAAAATACAAAACAATACAACATTGTACAACACATAAATAAAATGAAGGGTAGCAGTAAGAAGAAAAATATCTTATTTTAACTGCCCCCTCTTACAATACATCAAATCAAACAACAATCAACTTTCATTAACAAAAAAAAAGAAACAATTGACCATAATTAACCATAATTATTGAACTACAAAGCAACATTCATAACAGTATTTCATTTATATTTTTGCAATAGTCCATTTTTAATTTATTTTTTTTATTTATATTTTTTACATTTTTGGGCTCTAATGGCCTTTATTGCAGAGGGAGAGGGCGAAACGGGGCAGAGAGAAGGGAGAGACACTGCAGATAGAAGCTCGTCGGGTCTGGGACGTGAACCCGCGACGCCTGCAGAGAGGCTCAGCCTCAAGCATATGTGCCGCACGCGTAACCACTACACCAAAGCACCAGCACGCAATAGTCCATTTTAAATCATTTTCTTAAATGTAATCATTGTTGTTGCATTTTTTATTTCAGTCTCCAACACATTCCACAATCCAATTCTTTGAATTGAGGTTGACCGACCCTTTAAACTGGTTCTATATTGTGGTTTAATAAACATTTCTATTCCCTCGAGATTATAACAGCTTTGCCGTTTAACGAAACGCATTTGGATATTTACAGGCAGTTGATTTTTATTAGCTCTATATATAACTAATAAAATATTATAATCCACCAAGTCATGGAACTTCAATAATTTCAGTTGATCAAATAAGGTGTTAGAAGGGTGACCATAATGTTTTCCAGTGATTATTCTTACAGCTCTTTTTTGTAGCAAAAATATAGGCTCTGTAAATGTTTTACATGCTTTACCCCTAGCAACAATACAATAAATCAAACGTGGAACAATAATTGTATTATACAACAAATACAGAGCTCTGTCATTCAACAAGTACCTGCCTCTGTATAATACTGCAATGGATTTAGCTATCTTTGTCCTAACATAAGTTATGTGATTTTTCCACGTCAATTTATCATCGATGATAACACCAAAAAACTTCACTTTTTAATTAACATTTAAACAAGTGCTGCTACAGTTTCAGAAGTGTGACACTGTTAAATTACCGTATATAAATGTAAAAATATCAGCAGTTGATCTAGTGTCAGTAGTTTTAACCACTAATCCACCATGCCGTCCAACTTGTTGAACAGGTACTGCCCACGCTTTCATAGGAAACCTGAGTTCAAAATGTTAATTTTACACTAACTATGGCTAAATGCTGATATGAAACTGTGGAAAAAATTACACAACTTTAACTTTTAGGTCATACGTAGTCCAATTTCAACACTTTATTTTTAAAACTAACAGAAACAACAGCTTTTTTTTTTAATGCAGCAAATGCGCTGAGTTAACGTCAGCCCCTGGGACTGAGCTACCTGTCTGATAATTAAGACGCCGCCTCATTTCTCCCTCATTAGTGCTAATTTGCCTCCATCGCCCTTTGTTTGCTGTTCAGTCTCTCCCTGATTATGAAGAAAACAAACAAACAAACAAAAATGACGCTTCTTCAGTTTGTTTGTTTTCCCTGCTTCAATGTTTCTTCTGCGGCGGAGAAATTAAATTTGATAAATGAGTCAATCTTTAAATATTAATTATGTATTAATTACATTCACAGGGCAAAACAAACCTTGCTTAATGATTTATGAGCATGGGTCCCACTTTACTCCAGATTTCACTGTCCAATGAGAGTCATGAGAGAGGAGGGAGATGGAGGAGCTGGCAAATTAAAACAATGAAGCAAAACGCCATCAGAGAGGCTGCGGGGCTTTGTCAGAGCTGGAGCGCAGCTTCCAGGCCGTGGAGAAGCCACACTGCAGAAATCTAACACCAACATGGCAACATGTAAAAACATGACCAGACTTTGTTCAAACACGTTTTAAATCTTTTTTTTTTACCTCTGGTCTCTTTGATATGATGATAGTGGCCCTGAGGTAGAAAT
>JBBPBX010001279.1:81212-106027 GCA_038048925.1 Garcialebias charrua
GATCAAGTTATACCTTTTCATTTTTCAATAAATAAATTTTTTTTTTTACATTGTTGTTGTTCTCTTCGCTAACGAGAGGCTAAATGCACGCAACATGGCCGCTGAGATATAATACTGCGAACAGACCGAGTCCTTCAGGAGACACAGGAAGGCGGGAATTGTTTTCAAAATAAAAGCTCACAAATCCTTTAAAAAAACAGAACACAAAATTATGTTAACAAATGTGTGCATTTTTATTTGTACCTAAACAGTCCAAATTAAAGAATATTCACATTAAGACTAAATTAATTCATATGATAAAGTTTAATAGATTGCTTAGAATGAATTTTAGTAAATACTAACAAAATATACAAAAAATATATGTAACAATTTTAGATCATGTGAAATAAATGTCAAACTGTTCACTGACATGGTCTCAACATGAACATGAGTTTTTTTTTTAGTTTTTTTTTTAGATTGTGTCTGTGGTTTTAAATGTAAGAAATGGGGATTTAAATATGTTCAGTTGATGCACAGGGGACGTCACACTTCTACGGTGGCCCTGAGGTGTAAATGAACATTTGGGGAAAAAAAAAAGAAAAAGTTTCTACAGTTGAAAAAACTGAATTATATAAAGCCGAAGCAGAAGTGGTGTTTTTTTAATTTTATTATTTTTTAAAATTTTATGAACAACATAAAACAGAACAACAGATCATTGTACAGTAACAAGATATACAAACTCACAAAAGGTGTGGTGTCCGTGTACCATTTGTTCCGTTGCTTTTTAATTGAGAATCCAAGAAAAATAAATTTAAAATGACATTTCATTATTCATTTTCATGAGGTATTCAAAAGAATACAACGCAGCCATGTTTTTTGCATTTTTCACATTATCCTCGCATTAAAAAAATCAAAACATTTGTAAAATGCCCCATGACCTCATTTGATCTAGATTTTTATATTTCACCGACATGTGTGACCCGGAAAGCGTCTTGATGGTTGATATGTACAGTGCATGCCTACACACACGCGCACACACACACACACACACACACACATACACACACACACACACACACACACACACACACGCACACACAGAGGTTCTGCTTTGGCTTAATGTGATTCTGTTTGTTTAAATGTAATTCTGTTTTTTATGTAATTCTGTTTTTATGTAATTCTTTGTTTTTTATGTAATTCTGTTTTTTATGTAATTCTGTTTTTATGTAATTCTGTTTTTTAAATATAGCCTATAATTCTGTTTTTTTTTTCCAAATGTATTTTTTGTATATAATTCTGTTTTTATGTAATTCTGTTTTTTATGTAATTCTGTTCTTTATGTGTTTTGTTGTTCTTTTTTAAATGTATTTTTTAAACATAATTCTGTTTTTTTAATACAATTCTGTTTTTTAATGTTGTTGTGTTTTTGTTGTGTTTTTTCAAATGTATTTTTGTTATTTTAAATATGTCTTTGATTTTATACGTCTACCTTATGTTTTGCTCGTTTTTTTGATACTTTGTTTAAAAAAAAAGGAGTATTTCTTTCTTTTGTTTTTTCTCTTTTTTGTTTTCTATTGTTTATTGTTTATTGTTTGTTTATTGTTTAAGGAAATTCTACCATTGCTGTTCATCGTTCTTTAGTTTTAGCAGGTCGCTTTCGTAAATGAGCCCATGAGGTTTAATAAGATTTACCTGACTAAATAAAGGTTGAATGAATGAATGAATGTCTGTTTTTTCAAATGTAATTCTGATATTTTTATATATTTTTTTTCTAATGTAATTCTGTTTGTTCAAATGTAATTCTGTTTTTTAATACAATTCTGTATTTTTTTCATATGCAATTCTTTTTTCTTTTTTTCTAATGTAATTCTGTTTTTTATATACCGTATATATAATTTTATTATTATTATTATTATTATTATTTATTTTTAATTTTTTTAATGTAATTACATTTTTTTCACATGTTCATTTCCACCTCAGGGCCACTATCATCATATCAAAGAGACCAGAGGTCAAAAAAGATTTAAAACGTGTTTGAACAAAGTCTGGTCATGTTTTTACATTTTGACGTGTTGGTGTTAGATTCCTGCAGTGTGGCTCTTCCCAGTGGCGGACTTAGACATTTGGGGGCCCCAGGCAAACCTTTGTAAAGGGGCCCTGTACCGGTCTGTCGTGGTGAAGAGGGAGCTGAGTCAAAAGGCAAAGCTCTCAATTTACCGATCGATCTACGTTCCCACCCTCATCTATGGTCATGAGCTTTGGGTTGTGACCGAAAGAACGAGATCTCGGATACAAGCGGCTGAAATGAGTTTTTTCCGCAGGGTGTCTGGACTCTCCCTTAGAGATAGGGTGAGAAGCTCAGTCATCCGGGAGGGACTCGGAGTAGAGCCGCTGCTTCTCCACATCGAGAGGAGCCAGTTGAGGTGGCTCGGGCATCTGGTTAGGATGCCTCCTGGACGCCTCCCTGGTGAGGTGTTCCGGGCATGTCCCACCGGGAGGAGACCCAGAGGAAGACCCAGGACACGCTGGAGGGACTATGTTTCTCGGCTGGCCTGGGAACGCCTTGGGATTCCCCCAGAGGAGCTGCTCCAAGTGGCTGGGGAGAGGGAAGTCTGGGCCTCCCTACTTAGGCTGCTACCCCCGCGACCCGACCCCGGATAAGAGGAAGAAAATGGATGGATGGATGTTTTATTATTGCAATAAAAGGCTCTAAATCAAGTCTTACACCAAAATTCAACAACACTAAATAAACACAAACAAATAGAGAGGGTAGATGTGAGCAATACAGTAGAAATATATTTTCCTAAATTATAAGATTTTCACAACTTTAATTCTTTTAACGTTATATTACATATTCTGTAACAGGGAACAGTTGTTAGATCAATGTGAAAAAGTGAGTGTGTGTAGTTGAGATGTGGTATTTTGAGATGAATTCACACACTGGCTTGATATGAACAGCAAGATGTCCAGGCATGAGACACTTTTTACAGCATTAAGTGATCATGAATTACCTTGATTATTCAGCTGGACTTCTATGAAAGTTGTCTTCTGTCTTGTTTCTGGTCTTTAATGATGCATGTTTAAAGACTGCATCTGAAAAAACAACAAATGTTAGTGTTGGAGGAAATAAAAGAAAAAATAAGACATTATTACATTTAACACATGTGAAGGCTCTCATTTATCCAAGTTTCCATAATTAAGACTGGAAGTTTTGACTTCTTTTTAAACCTTAAAACTTACACAGACTGTAAGACTTACTGTAAACTAAATGACTCAAATAATGTCACAGATTTTTCCACCTGGATTATTGAGCATGCATCAGGGAATGTCACTTTTCATTTATATCAATTTTTACATTTTAGATAACATTTTAATTTAGCAAGCCTTTTGATTCTGTTGTTTTAAACTAACAGTGGCATTTCTGTCCAAAGCAAACCTGTCATTATTAAAAAACACATTTTTGCATTACTCTGAAAGCTATAAGTTGTGCTTTATAATGTATTTAATGGAGGGACTATGGACCAAATAACAAAACAATGATAGTCTGATGAAGTTTTAACAGTCAAATATTTTGTAAAATGGTTGAGAATTTTTTTTTATAGATAACTGTGGAATATTTTAGATCTATTCTATTCAATGTAAAGTCCGAATAATTTAATAATACTGTATACTAAGCAAGCAGGGCAGAGCTAAAGTAGGTAAAATATATAATCCCCTCTCTCCTACTTAATTCAGAAGATTTAGGTCGAATATCTTTTAATATTTTGATACAGAAAGAAAACGTGAAAATAGTGGTTGTCTCAGCTGATTACTGTTAGGATTTCTTTTACCCAACCTACAAAATAATTTCTAAACCTCGTACCTCATCTTGCTTTAATACTTCATCTTCATCTTGAGTCACTGCCTCGGTGCCTGGATCCTGATGTCCGGTTCCGCCACACTTTTAAATGGGCCGCTGCCGCTCGTGACCGTCATTAGCAGTTGATGAAGTTTTAGAATTCGACCCATTTAAAAAAGGTTGTCACTTTCGGTAGTGAAGAAACATACGTTATTGTTTTTTGACGCTTTTTACGTTTTTCAGCTCCGCTTTTCTGTCTCCTGTCTCCCGCTTCCTTCACAAAACAGCAGCGAGCAGCACTTCCTGGATTAGTGGGTGACGTCATGACGCATGACGGAATAGTCCATTTTAGTAGGGGGATACAGAACTCAACCGTTTTTTCTGTTGCGTTTTTAAAGATAGTTTTCATCGTAACTATAATTATTTTTATGTTAAACGTACATTAACAAGCAGGAGCAATGTTAAGGATGTAGGTGACGGCTGGGGTCCCTGCTTATTGGCGGCCCCTGCTCATTGGCGGCCCCTGCTCATTGGCGGCCCCAGGCCCAGGCCTCGTTCGCCTGAATGGTAGATCCGCCACTGGCTCTTCCACGGCCTGGAAGCTGCGCTCCAGCTCTGACAAAGCCCCGCAGCCTCTCTGATGGCGTTTTGCTTCATTGTTTTAATTTGCCAGCTCCTCCATCTCCCTCCTCTCTCATGACTCTCATTGGACAGTGAAATCTGGAGTAAAGTGGGACCCATGCTCATAAATCATTAAGCAAGGTTTGTTTTGCCCTGTGAATGTAATTAATACATAATTAATATTTAAAGATTGACTCATTTATCAAATTTAATTTCTCCGCCGCAGAAGAAACATTGAAGCAGGGAAAACAAACTAACCGAAGAAACGTCTTTTTGTTTGTTTGTTTGTTTTCTTCATAATCAGGGAGAGACTGAACAGCAAACAAAGGGCGATGGAGGCAAATTAGCACTAATGAGGGAGAAATGAGGCGGCGTCTTAATTATCAGACAGGTAGCTCAGTCCCAGGGGCTGACGTTAACACATTTGCTGCAGTTAAAAAAAAAAAAAAGCTTTTGTTTCTGTTAGTTTTAAAATAAAATGTTGAAATCGGACTACGTATGGCCTAAAAGTTAAAGTTGTGTAATTTTTTCCACAGTTTCATATCAGCATTTAGCCATGGTTAGTGTAAAAGCAACATTTTGAACTCAGGTTTCCTAAGAAAGCGTGGGCAGTACCTGTTCAACAAGTTGGACGGCACAGTAGTATAGCAGTTAAAACTAATGACACTAGATTAACTGTTGATATTTTTACATTTATATAATTTAACAGTGTCACACCTCTGAAACTGTAGGAGCACTTGTTTAACTGTTAATTAAAAAGTGAAGTATTTGGGTGTTATCATCGATGATAAATTGACGTGGAAAAAATTGCATAAATGATGTTAGTACAAAGATGGCTTAATCCATTGCAGTATACAGAGGCAGGTACTTGTTGAATGATAAAGCTCTGTATTTGTTGTATGATACAATTATTGTTCCACACTTGATTTATTGTATTGTTGCTTGGTAAAGCATGTAAAACATTTACAGACCCTAGATTTCTTTGCTACAAAAAAGAGATGTTAGAATAATCACTGGAAAACATTATTGTCACCCTTCTAACACCTTATTTGATCAATTGAAATTATTGAAGTTCCATGACTTGGTGGATTATAATATTTTATTATGTATCGAGCTAATAAAAATGAACTGCCTGTAAATATCCAAATGTGTTTTGTTAAACGGCGAAGCTGTTATAATCTCAAGGGAATAGAAGTATTTATTAAACCAAAATATAGGGTCGGTCAACCTCAATTCAAAGAATTGGATTGTGGAATGGGTTGGAGACTGAAATAAAAAAATGCAACAACAATGATTACATTTAAGAAAATGATTAAAAATGGTCTATTGCAAAAATATAAATGAAATACTGTTATGTATGTTGCTTTGTAGTTCAATAATTATGGTAAATTGTTTCTTTTTTTTTGTTAATGAAAGTTAATTGTTGTTTGATTTGATTGATTGTAAGCGGGGGCAGTTAAAATAAGATTTTTTTTCTCCTTACGGCTACCCTTCATTTTATTTATGTGTTGTATATTTATTTATGTGTTGTACAATGCTGCATTGTTTTGTATTTTATTATAAAATGAATGAATAAACTAAACTAAGACTAAATGTCAGTTTAATGCATGAAAATTGTACATCTGCATGAATAAACGCAGAATCATTCCTCTAAAATCTCTTTCTCTTTCTCTCTCTCTCGTTCTTCCCCCCTGGCGACGGTCATGAGAGCGAGACACTGTTAAGTACAACCACTTTATCCTGTCAATACATTCAGCAGAGCGCCATTGACCTGAGCTCTGAGAGAAGCTGCTGGTGACAAAGGAGGAGAGGAAGAAAACAGCAAACATGGAAGAAGACAAATAAAGGACTGAAGCCAAGTAAAAAAAAAAAAGTAAAATAAAAGATCAGTAAAGACAGATATACAGGTGGTCCCCGATTTACGAGCGCTCTTACTTACGAGGTTCCGGATTTACAAGGTTATCATAGGGGAGACTGGGTATGGTTGTAACATGGGGAGAGTTGTAACACCACCAGTTCCACCAATCAGGGATAAGATAGGAGTCACATGATCATTTCAGTGTTTACCCGCTCCCCCCCCAATCCCATATTGTGATTGTCAAGTCTGGAAACAGGCACATGCAGATACTAAGGAGAAAAAAATGGATTTTGAGGTAAGAAAGTAAACATTTTGACCATGACTATATTTTGTTTAGTACTTATCAGCGGCGGCCGCCACTAGAGGGCGCTAGGGGCGCCGCTCCTCCTTGGAACTGTAATCAACTTGGAATCAGGCTAGGCTAACAGGTGCAGCTAATGGCGGCGCGCGCAGACGGCTTTCGGTAAGTTATTAAAACTTTTTCCGGCTCCAAATGTATGAAGTTAGCATACTAACAGTCCTTCCTGTAAAGGGTTTGGACTGCGTGGTGCTACAGAAAGCTGTGGAGCTTGGACGTAACGCAGCGGAGCAGAGGCAAACAGCTGCAGCTCAAAGTAAGAATTAATTTTTTATATTTTTTATAAATGTTTTAAAGTGTTTTAAAGTGTTAGGATAGTTGAAATGCTTGGTAACTGTTCATTACCGCACATGTACGTGTTCAGTGGCGGCTCGTGTGGTATATATACCTATATACAGGTAGTCCCCGATTTACGAGATTTTCATCTTACAAGATAGTCGGAGGAACGGAACTCGCTCATAAGTCGGGGACCACCTGTATGAGGTATTTGCCTTAGGTGGAGGAGTTCACATTGCTGGGCATCTTGCTCACAATATGGAGCAGAAGACAGATCAGGGTTTCATGTAATGAGGATGTTGCTTTGGTCAGTCGTAGTGAAGAGAGAATTGAGTCAAAAAGCAAAGCTCTGTTTATGTTCCATCTCTTACCATGTGGTCGTGAAGTTTGGATCCTGATACAATTGACTGAAATTAGCTTTGTTTGTAGGGTGGGGGTGTTCAGCCTTAGAGATGAGGTGAGGATCGCTGTCATCGGGAGGAGCTAATGCTACTTCCCCACCGCACGCATCTCGCGCAGCCGAAACAGCCATTTTACATTGAAGTCTATGGGGACGCGAATCTTGGAGCAGCGGGTCGTGTCGCGGCGCATCCACAGCATGCAAGCAGCGCGAAAGTGAGCAGCAGCTGTTTTCTACTCCAGCATCGCATCCGAGCAGCGACTGTGCTGCTCGGATGCCTTGCTGTGGAAGCACGCCATTCCGTGCTTCCACAGCTAGATTCAGCTCGCTGCTCAGCAGCAAACAATCAGGACCAATCAGGAGAGACTCTGCCATGTGATCACGCCACGACGACGGGACGGAATTAGGTGGGCACCGTGCGAAACGTTTAACAGATGAAAAAAATCCCGCGGTAAACATGAAGGAGAAACTTACAGCAGGTCGTCAAACTGGGCGCGGGTGACACGGAAGTACAGCTGAAAGCGCTCCTCGTCTGCGCGCAGCTCTTGGATCATCAGATGGTGAAATTCACTGAATTCATGACGCCTCTCATGTGGGGTGAATCCAGAATCGTCGTTGTGCACGGCGTCTGCGTGTTGCTGCTTTGTAGATTAAGTACAACAAGGCAATTCTTCGTATTGCGTCTGCCATTTTCTGAGACCGGAAATAAACAAACACCGGAGCGGAAGAGGACCAACACGCTCCTCCTCCCACTGCAGACGCGTTAGATGAGGACAGTCATCTGTTGACAAGCAGCCAGTACAGTGCATTTGGAGATTTTTGGAAGCGCAATATGCTTTAGGTGAGGATGAGGCATTAGAGTAGAGCCGCTGCTCCTTTGCATCAGAGTCAGGTCATCTACTCAGGATGTCTTCTGGCTGCTTCCATTTGGAGGTTTTCTGAGTGTGTCCAACTGGGAAGACCCCGAGGCCGACCCAGAACTCATTGAAGGGATTATAGATCTCCTCCGGCCTGGGAACGCCCCGGGGTCCCCCAGGAGGAGCTGGAGAGCTTCCTGGATGAGGGATGTCTGGGATTGTCTCCTGGACCTGTTGCCTCCTGTGACCCAGCTAAAGATGGAGATGTTTGAGATATTTAATGACCAAGCACCAAATGTTGTTCCAATCTTGTTTAAGCCTTAAAAATAAAGTTTCAATAAATCCTGTGAAATAATTGATGCTTACCAACATGAACAGCTTCAAAAAGCAAAACTCCAATATGTGTTTGTTAGTTTTAAACAATCGACGGAGTCTTTGTTTTCTTGGTTCCGATGACCCAAAGGTCAACGTAAAAAACATCTTAAAGCAGCGTTCAACAACTTGGTGGATACATTTTCTGTGCAACAGTTGCAAAGTTAAATAAAAAAAAGGCTGATTGAAGCAGCTAAATCAAGGCAACATGAAATATGAAGAAGTGGAATTTCACTGCACAAAATGTGAATGTCCACATGATGCCTCCATTCACCACTAGACACACATCAGAGTGTTGAAACAAAAGTTAAAGGTAGTCTCATAAATGGATGAAGACACGTTTGTCTTCTTTGGGTTGTGGTAAACAGGAGCTCACTGATCGTCAGGAGTCTATGACGACCATTAACATTTTACACAACTTCCTGATTCATGCTCAATAATCCAGGTAGAAAAATCCAACAATGTCAAGTCAGGTCCTCTGGACGGGTTCTTTGTGTTGAGACGTTTCATCTTACATCCAAAGGACTTCATCAGATGATGACTGATTAAGTCTTTTGGATGAAGGAAGAATCAGAATAAGCTTTATTATCATCGCACCAAAGCGCAACAAGATTATATTCCATACAGTCGTCTGACAGATGGGTGGAGTGTACGTGACCACAGCTCCTAGGAACGCTACACCTTATTATTTAGACAGAAACGGGGAAAGACCATGAGGATAGTGGGTATTAAAAAAATCTGTTCATACCTTGTCCTATCACCAGCTTCGGATGTTATCAACCATTAAATGGCCATTATCAGTTATTATCATCCCCATACGTAGCGGTCAGATTGCCCCTCCTGTACCTCCTAGGAGGTTTAAAGGTATGTTGTCACCGTTACAAGCGATGACAGCAGGCTCTGTCTTACGTGGTTAGTTTAGAGTAAAGGTTCTTGGGTTAGGTTTAGGGTCTTGGTTAGGTTTAGGGTCTTGGATAGGTTTAGGGTCTTGGTTAGGTTTAGGCACAAGGGTAAGGGGGTTAGGTTTAGGGTTGGGCCTCTAGGTCAGGTTTAAGGTTAGGTTTAGGAAAACTTACATAAGCTGAAAAAAAAACACACATTTACGGAACACATGATTTACGGAAACACGCTGCCTACTCACAGCGATTACAACGCTGATAACGTTCTTTTAAACATGCTAGGAGGTAGATTGGACATTTTCGCCGCTATATATGGGGATGAAAACAGTTGATAAAGCCCATTGTATGGACTGACAACATCCGAACCCGCTCCTATCAGGACACGGTATAAGACGTTTAAAAAAAATCTACCAGCAACCGCATTTACAAACACGTTACATCTGCATTTGATGACAAGACGGTGATATTTGTCCATGAAGCACTTCCAGATAGCACCATAGTCCTGATAAGATGTTGGTGTCAGCCGGTACTGCTCTCACAAGCCTTCACAGAAGTTCTCGGGGGTGGATAGAGCAGAGCCTTCTTAGTTTACACATCCCCAGGAGCAACTTGATGAGTTGGCCTATTCAAGGCCGAACGGGGAGGCCAGATTCAGAAAAGCCACAGTTGTTTTTGTACTTACGGACTGTTTTTTTTTTCTCATCTGCCTTGAGTTCTGCTGGTACTCTCATGATCCAAAATGACCAGATTAGTGAGTTTTTCCTTCTGGTCCATGCTTATTAGCCTTCTCCAAGAGCGATTCCAACATGCTTGCGAGTTCCAGAAGCCGCAAGTGGCCTACGATTCTCATAAATCACTTCCAGCTTATGGTTGAGCTGGTAAATCAGCTGAGTTTGAGAACTCGAAGCACAAACCGATCCTTCACATAAGGTCGGCAGCTTTGCCACGGCCAGAACTGCTGCCGACGTCTTCCTCAGTAGCCGATATACTGTAGGTATCCGCAGGTGCCAAAAAGCAGAATCCCTGCCATCATAAATCCAATGATGTATAAATCTTTGACATCATCCAGAGACAACACAGACAGGTAGGGATGGGAATTGATAAGAAATTATCGATATCAATTCCTTTATCGGTGTCATTTATCGATTCAATTCCTTATCAATTCTGTTATCAATTCTCATTTGGGTAATGCAATACAGTAAACCATTTGTGTTCATAAAGAATTTAATGATCTTTCACCAAAACCAAAAATATATGTAGTATTCCTATTTGATGAAGTTTTATTGTTTATTAGGAATTTCCTAATCCATCCATCCATCCATTTTCTTCCGCTTATCCGGGGTCGGGTCGCGGGGGTAGCAGCCTAAGTAGGGAGGCCCAGACTTCCCTCTCCCCAGCCACTTGGAGCAGCTCCTCTGGGGGAATCCCAAGGCGTTCCCAGGCCAGCCGAGAAACATAGTCCCTCCAGCGTGTCCTGGGTCTTCCTCTGGGTCTCCTCCCGGTGGGACATGCCCGGAACACCTCACCAGGGAGGCGTCCAGGAGGCATCCTAACCAGATGCCCGAGCCACCTCAACTGGCTCCTCTCGATGTGGAGAAGCAGCGGCTCTACTCCGAGTCCCTCCCGGATGACTGAGCTTCTCACCCTATCTCTAAGGGAGAGTCCAGACACCCTGCGGAGAAAACTCATTTCAGCCGCTTGTATCCGAGATCTTGTTCTTTCGGTCATAACCCAAAGCTCATGACCATAGATGAGGGTGGGAACGTAGATTGATCGGTAAATTGAGAGCTTTGCCTTTTGACTCAGCTCTCTCTTCACCACGACAGACCGGTACAGCGCCCCCTTCACTGCGGACGCTGCACCTATCCGCCTATCGATCTCACGCTCCAGTTTTCCCTCATTCGTGAACAAGATCCCGAGATACTTAAACTCCTCCACTTGGGTAAGGACCTCCTCCCCGACCCGGAGAGGGCACGCTACCCTTTTCCGGCTCAAGACCATGGCCTCGGATTTGGAGGAACTGATCCTCATCCCGGCCGCATCACATTCAGCTGCAAACCGCTCCAGCGAAAGCTGTAGATCACGAGCTGATGAAGCCAATAGGACCACATCATCTGCAAAAAACAGAGAAGCGATTCTAAGGCCACCAAAACGGATCCTCTCAACACCTTGGCTGCGCCTAGAAATTCTGTCCATAAAAGTTATAAACAGAATCGGAATTTCCTAATTAGGAATTTCCGAATTAGGAATTTCCTAATAAACAATAAAACTTCATCAAAACAAACTAGTAATTTTTGTTCAGAAAAATTAACATATCTGCTTTCACACTTATTTAGTGTGTAATTCAAATACCTCTGCTGTTGTTGCTGCGGCTGCCTGAGTGTTTTCTGCCACAACAGCTGCCCTGATCCTGTCCCAGATGTTATTCTCATCATCAATCAACATGGATTTAAATCTGGGGTCGATAACAGTCGCTTCTTCAAGGAACGCTTGGATACAGTCATCCTGAAATTTAAAATGGAGGAAAACAAAATTTAGGGAAAGGGAAGCTAGTTTACCAATATTTATAATTTAAATATTTTCTTACCGAAATTCACGTGCTTCCACTGTTGTAAAAGGGTGCAAACCTTTCACCACAAATCTGGTAACAGATCAATGACATTCGTTTGTTCTTGCCTCAGTCATTTCATTTTATTTCTCCCTGCTTCCATGAAAGGAGAAGCTAACGTTGGTGTGCTAGCTCCACTCGTGCTAACACTAGACTCAGACCCAGCCAGACTCCGGCAATCCTCGTCAACTAAATGTTACAGGAGAGGGAGATTATTTATAAAATACAGTGGAAGCAGTATAGCTAAAAGGTAACAAGTGAAAGAATTTGACGTTACCTGCTGTAACAACGGAGGTGGACGCTTTCTCTCCACTTCTCCTCCAAGCAGCGTGTTAAAAACGGTACATTTCTTCAAAGTCACCGAGCGGCCAAATGCTTCTGCATGTTCAACGTATTTCCTCCCTTTATCGTAATGGACGCGTTGCATGCGTTACAAGTAGCCCTGGTCTCATCTTTTTTCGTGAAATGAAGCCAAACGCTTGAGCGCTTCCTCCGCGACGCCATTTTGAACACCATAGATATCATATATAGACACCACCACGCCACCACCACTCGGGCGCGGCGCTGTCTGTGATGTCACCACCACTCGGGCGCGGCGCATGTCTGTGATGTCAGCGCTTAAATACGTCACCACCATGAGTCTGCAGAACCGATAAGCTGAATCGTTAAGACAAGCATCCTACAATTCCATGGAATTGGGCTATTAAGAACCGGTTCTCTAACAGAACCGGTTCTCGGTTCCCATCCCTATTAATGTTTGTTGAGACATCCTGAAGTTTTGCATCCATTGAGCGTTTGAGAAACCTGGAACAATAATATCCCACCACTGAGATGATCTGTTGAGTTCCCACGCTGTAGGTCTTCTGCGAGTACGAATGCTTATGGTATGTCCAAGACATTGCCTGAACTTGGCACAGTTTGAAACTTGTGCACATTTTGTGGTTTGTTGTTAAAAATTACCAGCACATGCAAATAGTTGAGAGTTGTTACCTGTGACTGTTCTGGGTCAGTAAATTTTATGGCCACTGTTTACACTTTTGTTTTTGTATTTTAAAGGCCTTAAATGTTTTGATTTAACATTTTTTTAAATGTTAAAAGCACAAGAGCACCTTTTTAAGTTTAAATTATTTATTCTTCCTTTTTGCTTGAAGTACTTTTTATTTATGTGTGCAATTGATGGTTAAAATAAAATATTTAAGTTTGTTCAAATTTAGTGTTGACATTTTTTTATCAATTTTGAATCATTTTTTCATTGATTTTGGAGATATCGTGATATATATCGTGTATCGTGATATAGCCAAAAAATATCGCGATATAATATTTTCCTCATATCGCCCAGCCCTACCGCCAGACCTTCGAAACACCACCTCCCATTCTCTGTTCAAGACTGCTCTGAAAACATCTCTTTAGACTAACTTATCATTAACTTTACTAAATGTATTTTTATTATCTTCCATTTTATATCCTTTATGTATTTTATATTTCAATTTGTCGCTGATAATGTTTGCTCTGTATTACACTGTATTGGTTTGTTAGGTGTCCTTGGGTGTCCTGAAAGGCGCTTTTAAATAAATTTATTATTATTATTATTATTAATAATAATAATAATAATAATAATATAATAATAATAATAATAATAATAATAATAATAATAATAATAATAATGAATTCAATTTATAACGCACTTTTCATTAGTGAAAATCTCAAAGTGCTACACACATTCATACACCGGTAGCGGCAGACTACCATGCAAGGTGCTTTCCAGTCCTACCGGGAGCAACTCGGGGTTAAGTGTCTTGCCCAAGGACACAACGACACATGGTGTGGGGAACCGGGATTCGAACCGCCAACCTTCTGATTGGGGGACGACTGCCATTACCACTACGCCACGGCCGCCCACATTATTATTATTATTATTATTGTTATTATTATTATTATTATTATTATTATTATTATTATTATTGTTATTATTATTATTATTATAAGAGGAATTTGATTTGTAGAAGTTTGGTTATTAGATGAAGTGGCTGTTTTTCCATTAGTAACTGTGTCAAATAATGAACTAGAAGCAACAAAATGTTTGTTGAAACAGTTAAGGATCTTGTGCTTATTTGACACAGGAACAGAGTTAACGAGAAGTTGTGATGGGAGGTCAGATGATTGGGGTGTGCCTGAGAGGGATTTTATGGTTTTCTAGATTTTTTTTTGGATCGTTTAGATTTTTGGAGGTCTGAGATAAAAAATAGTTACGTTTTGCGGCTTTGATGGTAGTTGTGCATTTATTCCTCAGCTGCCGAAAATTCAACCAATCATCATCTGAGCAATATTTTCTCGCTACGGCCCAAAGATGATCTCTCCTGTGCAGGAGGTTAGCTAGTTCAGGAGTAAACCAGGGGCTGTCACGTCCCTTTATACTGAAATGGCGGAAAGGAGCACGTTTGTTTACAAAATAAATGAAACTATTATGAAAATAGTTCCAAGCAGTGTTCATGTCGTTGGTTAATAGAATGTTGCCAGTCAAAGTGAGATAGATCTCAGAGGAATGACTGTTCACAAAAATGTTTCAAATCCCTTTGTTTGAATTAATCTGGGCTTAGAAGATGGAAAGTAGAACCGCTATTACACAATGATCACTCAAAATGTCAGCAAATACAACGGTACCAGGGAATTTGTGAGGTGTATTTGTTAGAAACAGGTCTAAGATGGAAGATTTTTTAGGACAGGTTTTGTTTGGACTAGTGGGAGAGTCAATAAGTTGGGTTAGATTGAGTGATAGGCAACATTCCTTGAATTTATCACAGAGGGGATTGACTTATCCCAGTCAATGTTGAAATAGCCTGCACAAAAAAATCTCTTTGAATATTAAATTTCCAAGGAATTCTGTCAGGGAGGACAGAGCCTCAGGTGTTGCTGAGTGGGGATGATAACAACTCACTACAGATACGATCTGGCTTCCATTCAAAGCTATGTTTACTGTTAAAGCCCCCAGTATACTCCTACGTACGTCTATACGCAGACATACACACATACTGTACGTACACAGAGGTACAAGCATACCCCCGCAGGGCATGTACGCACAGAGCTCAATTTTTACGATCACGTACGCAAGCGTGGTGTTGCACAATAAATTGCCCCGGTGCCGGACTGTTTTGTATGTGATACCAATGTATTAAATTCCCCTTCTTCTTCCCTGATCTGGCCTTTTTTTTTTTTGCCAAAAGGCAAGTGATCTCTTCCTCTTCCGTTGATGCCATGACTAAAATAATGAGAAATGAACGAATTTGTCACGAGCGAATTAAACTCAGGTCCAACTTGGCTGCGGAAGGTTCTGGAAATTTCCTGGTGTGCTGGTCTGATGTTTGGGCTGCAGGACCAGCGCTCCCTGATTTTTAATTCTTTAGAAGTTTTTATTAACAACATATAAACACAGAACACCGCTGTGGCTGAGGCTGCCAGCACTTTTTTTGGACCGGTCTATCAATTCAAGTAGGCGTGTCAGCAAATGACCAATCGGCGACCTCAATTTGTCCCATAGGTAAACACTCCTTGTCTGTGGAGGTGCGTTGCAGCTGCTCAGGGTGGATACTCGAGTATGATGTCTGAACCCTCTGCATACAGTATGCGCGTACGTACACGTGAACGGATGTACGTGGGAGTATACTGGGGGCTTTAGGTCTCAAACTGATTTGGGATTGTTTTAGCAGACACAGGACTGGAAACCAGAGAATCTCTGATGTAAATAGCGACTCCACCCCCACTTTTTTGATGGTCACAGCGATAGATATTAAATCCATTGATTACTGGATCATTATTCAGAACAGATTTGTTGAGCCAAGTTTCAGAGATGAAGATCACATCTGCCCAATAAGAATTGACCAGAATTTTCATGACATCAAGTTTTTTAGAAGGCTACGAGCGTTTACATGCAGAAAATGAAGACCTGACATGTTTTTAAAGTCATTTTTGGGTACTGTAGTTAGTGGGGGGTCCAGGGTTGGGCTGAATCCCTGAGAACAGTAACAACATTATTATCAGACATTTTCTTGAGTTTTTTGTCACTGATGTGTAATTACAGGAGTTAATAGTGTGAAAATTAGCCCCTATAATTGAACCATGAGAAACATTAATGAAGACGCGATCATTCAGAACCCAAAAACAGTGAAAGTTGCAGTGATGGGCAGATCCAGATGTATTAAAAAGATTCAGTGATTCCAGATAGTCTGTGATCTGAAAATAATGACAATAATATGAATGGTGCAGAAAAGTCTCAGACCATAAAGCGTCACAAATTAGATGGGCAAACAAATCCGACGAGGTGGCCCAACTGCAGTTTGAATTGGGCTGAGGGGGCCTCCAGCCCCACTGTGACGATGAATGGATGCGGCCATGGGAAACAGAAGCTGGGTCCAGAATCAACAGGTAGAAACCGATAATCCGTAGCAAATAGCAGAGTGAGCTGCCAAAAATCCTCCTGAAATGAAAGGCTTGATCCTAGCCTGTTTCAGGTCAGCAGGGAACAACAACGTGATCTGGAATAAAATTATTATCCAGGGCCGATGAAAACTCTGGCCGGACTCCTCACGGGCACCAAACAGCGCTGCTCCTCCGCGCTTCACTCCACTCCTCAGCAGCCTACAGCACGAGAAGCCAACCCCGGTGAAAAATGATGAGACTGACCGGGGAGGATGAAGACGTCACTGGTCCGGTTCTGCTCTAGCCCGGCTCCGATGCTCTGCAGCATGAGAGGCCACCGCCGATTAAAAAATGGCGAGGCTGACCGGAGAGGCTGAGGTCGTCACTGACCCGGTTCTGCTCCGTTCCAGTTCCGACGGCACTTCAAAGCAACAGAGCATCTCCTCCAGGTGAGCACAGTGATTCCCAAGGAGGTGGACATGGACAGTCCTTCGTTTTAAGGTAATGGGCCACTCAGAGGCTGAGACCGGCTTTAATGAAGATGAAATCCCCCACAGCCAACTCGGTTCGCTTCTGGTCCAGGGACACAGGTACACTTCTCCCACACTGAATGAAAATGTCACAAGGCCAGATCAACAGAAAGCAGCTGAAAGATCAGCAAAATACCACCCTTCGATTCTTGTTGGAACCAGGTAGAACAAACGTCCAGATGAGAAATTCGGTTGGGGTCCAGAGAGAGAGGGGAAAAAAAACACTGGGGCTTTGTGGGACGGCTGCCCAGCTCGAGGGGTCACCTGGCCGGCAGGATGCGCTCAGACTGACCGGTGGGATGGGAGTGGCCGGTCCTAGGCCGAAATAATTTTTTTGGACGCTCCCATCCGGCTCTCTGAGTTACTGAACACCAAATTCAGTTGGAAGGTGGACCAACTTAAGCCCTGTTCGAAAAAACGGGTCAGTTTGATGATAAAAAGACTACAGAGAAGCCGGGGGAGCAGCGTCCATCAGCTTGCCAGAACCGGAACGCCAGCCTTTAGCTCAGCCAGGCAATCTTCTCTCAGGTAAGACACTACCTAATTATGGTGACTCAAGCAGGCTGTGAGCGTCCACCAACACAGGACTGAGCAGAATGAGGACAGCTGGGAGTGTACCTGTAAAACGACAAAATAAAATAATAGCATAAAATACAGTTAGAAAGATTGTTTAAATTATTGAGCTTATTGACATTATTATTATTATTTATTTCCATGAAGCTCAATACATTTTGTTAGTCAGTGTTTAGTCATTGACTTGATCTCTCCATGACTTACATGACAAGTTTATAATGTACCATCTTAATTTGATATTTACATGTGGGTGGATGGGCCACCACGGTAAAGTGAGTTTTACGTGGACAGCAGTAGCAGCTTCAGCCTTGCTAGCTTTCTGTAAGAGGACAAGCTGCTGTTTCTGAGCCCTCTAAAAACACACGCCCTCTTAGCTGGTGCGGTGAAATTATTCCAGGTGAAGAGAGAAGGAACAGCTCAACTTTTAAGGCAGCTGGTGGTGTATCTGTGGACAAAATATCCAATTGGTCCCTGGCTTTATGCAGAAGTCGGGACCCTCATTCCTTTTGATCACCACTGCCTCCTTTGGTACGTCCAGGTACCTCCAGGTACGTCGTGAATAGCATGGTAAGACATGTGGACAAAATATCCAATTGGTCCCTGGCTTTATGCA
Organism: Garcialebias charrua; assembly: GCA_038048925.1. Classification (NCBI taxonomy): domain Eukaryota; kingdom Metazoa; phylum Chordata; class Actinopteri; order Cyprinodontiformes; family Rivulidae; genus Garcialebias; species Garcialebias charrua. Next base: position 99,408 of record JBBPBX010001279.1, read on the forward strand.
GAAGTCGGGACCCTCATTCCTTTTGATCACCACTGCCTCCTTTGGTACGTCCAGGTACCTCCAGGTACGTCGTGAATAGCATGGTAAGACAGATACGGTTGTTTTTTTTTGCCCCACAACAACAACCAGGAACTGAAAAGAGACAGCCATTTTCCTCACTGTCTAATGCTAATCTATAGCCACCGGAAGTTCTCGAACACCACATCCACTTTAAAATGCGAAAGCTTGAAAAAGGTCTATTGGGGCTGTGTATAGAAAGCGGGAGTGTGTGTGTGTGTGTGTGTATGTGTTTGGGAGGGGGGCATTTGAGAACAGATTTTTCGCCAGTGATGACGACTGGAAATAGACATGCTAGTTGTGGCACTAGTGTGATCTGCGGTGTGGAGACACTGTGAGAACCAGTACAGGAAGTTCGGAGGGGGGGATATTTTTGAATAAAAAGAGAAGTTTGCTGTGGACTTTGGACATCACCAGGCAGGAGGGAGAGGTCTTGCAGACTGAAAGTGTCAAATCAGTTTTTCAGCTGGATGCTATGATGCACTGAATGATGGGGGTGTTGGTCTCTCCAGTTGTAAGTAAGGCTCCAGAACTGTTGTAGGCTCAGAGGGAGTAGAGGTTCATTCATTCATTCATTCAACCTTTATTTATACAGGCTAGCCTCGTTGAGTCACGGGGACTCATTTACAAGAGGGACCTGTCTCACTCACACCAAACAACCATCCACTCTCACACTCACACCTAGGGTCAATTTAGAGTCACCAATCAGCCTAACAAGCATGTTTTTTGGTCTGTGGGAGGAAACCGGAGTACCCGGAGGAAACCCACGCATGCACGGGGAGAACATGCAAACTCCACCCAGAAAGGCCCCGGACCGGGATTTGAACCGGCAACCTTCTCGCTGAGAGGCAGCAGCTCTACCAGTTGTGCCACCGTGCTGCCCTAGCCAGGGAATTCAGATTGATGGAAAACATGGCATCAATGCCGGATGGAACAGACTGCCACAGCTCAATGGTCAACTAGCATAAACTGGTGCACAAGTAAAGTTGTAAAAAAAAACAAACAAGTAAACCTAAAATGACAGTTTGTACTGACATAAGCATGGCCTGATGCATGCTCAATAATCCAGGTAGAAAAATCTAAAAAAGCTAAGTCTGGTCCTCTGGACCTCATGACTGAGGAAGTCTTTCGGACGAAAGACGAAACGTTTCTGCAATTTATTTGCTTTGCTTTGTTTTGTTTTTTGAATGTCCAGAGGACCAGACTTAGCTTTTTTAGATGACATAAGCATGACTGTGCCATTGAATCTCCAATGCCCTCGACGCTATTACGAGAATACCACCGAGGCACTGGTTCAGATACTGTATGTGAACGATACCGGAGTCAAAATTCAAGCTAAGGAAGTAGAAGCTTTTTTTATTTTCCAAAACTAAAAAATAAAGTTTTTCCAAAACTTCAAAATTATAGCAAAGGTGTATGTCTATTTAACTTTTTTTTTTTTTCCCAAAACCCTCCAAATGTTCCCTTTGTGAAGGAGTCTGTTTTAGTGATCATAAATAACTGCTAATTTCAAAGTCAAAGTCAAAGTCAAAGTCAACTTTATTGTCAGATCTGCAATATGTACAGTGCAGGACATACACAGGACCGAAATTGCGTTTCTCTCAGTCCCTCGGTGCAACAGTAAACATCTAAACATTGAAACACTGAAACATATAATAATAGACATAAGCATAAAAATAGTAAAACTAACACTGTCCTGTGTTGTTTTTTTTTTTTTTTTTGCATAGTGGTATAAAAAAAGAGTATAAAAAGTATAACTAAAATAAACTAAAGGTTTCTAGCATTGACATTTGCAAAGTGGCAAAGCAGCGTATGAGTCAATGTACACAGTATATGTATGAGGTAGTAGTTGATGTTGTTGTAGAGGCAAAAAGTGGCATATGCAGTAAGGCACATTGGGCATCCCTAAATAAGACCGTTCAGAGCACACTGTATATGTACCAGCAGTGGTGTAGATATTAGAGTAGTGTAAATAAATGTAAACAGTAGTAATTACATGTAAGCAGTAGTAATAAAAGTAAACAGTATTAATAAATGTAAACAGAGAATGTAAACAGTATTATGATTATAGGCAGTGATGTAATACAGACATTAGTGCAATTATGAGAAGTAGTGCAAACTGTATGAGCACATGACCGAGAGTTTAGTGAAAACCCGTTTGGTGACACAGAGTCTAGTGTTAAAAACTTTGTGTTGAGTGATAATATGTGAGAAAGTTTTAGTGTTAAGGCAGTTCAAATGGGAGGGGAGGCAGAGCAGGCAGAGTGTTTAGCATTCTGACTGCCTGATGAACAGAGCTGTCTCTCAGTCTGCTGGTTCGAGCCTGGAGACTCCTCAGTCTCCTTCCTGATGGCAGCAGTCTGAAGCAGCTGTGTAGTGGGTGTGTGGGATCACCTGCCATGCGGTGGGCTTTCCGAGTGAGGCGTTTGCTGTGTAAGTCCTGCAGTGAGGGCAAGGAGGTGCCCACGATCTTCTCAGCTGCTCTCACAATGCGCTGGAGGCTCTTGCGGCAGGATGCAGTACATGCACCAAACCACACAGTGATGCAGCTGGTCAGGACACTTTCTATGGCACCTCTGTAGAAGGTGCTCATGATGGGGGTTGAAGCTCCAGCCCTTTTCAGCTTGCGGAGAAAGTAGAGACGCTGGTGAGCCTTCTTTGCCAGTGCTGCAGTGTTCCTGCTCCAGGACAGGTCCTTTGAGACGTGCACTCCCAGGAACTTGGTGCTGTCTACTCTCTCCACTGCGGTGCTGTTGATGGTCAGAGGGGGATGTTGGGCATCCCTCTTCCTGAAGTCCACAACAATCTCCTTTGTCTTCTCCACGTTGAGAGTGAGATTGTTGTGTCCGCACCACAAGGCCAGGCGGCTCACCTCGTTCCTGTAGTCCGTCTCATCGTTGTTGCTGATGAGACCTACCACTGTTTGAATCCTACCACTGTTTGAATCCTACGCTGTATTAAATCATTAAAAACATGGTTTTGGGGATTTGGAAATTTCATAAATTGTAATTTATAAAATAACCATCATAATAAGCAAGTTGATTCTCAGTCAATAAAACTTTTAAAGTTTGAAACTGGAAGGGTGATTTAGCTGTTAATTCATTCAACTTTTATTTCGTCAGGTTAATCTCATTGAGCCTCGAGGACTCATTTACAAGAGCGACCTGCTACAAACTAAAGAGTGATGACAACAATAACAGTAGAAATTTCCTTAAACAATCAACAATAGACAAACATAAAAGAGAAATACAGATTTTTTAAAAACAAATTAAAAACAACTGGAGCGGTTTGCAGCTGAATGTGATGCAGCCGGGATGAGGATCAGTTCCTCCAAATCCGAGGCCATGGTCTTGAGCCGGAAAAGGGTAGCATGCCCTCTCCGGGTCGGGGAGGAGGTCCTGCCCCAAGTGGAGGAGTTTAAGTATCTCGGGATCTTGTTCACGAATGAGGGAAAACTGGAGCGTGAGATCGATAGGCGGATAGGTGCAGCGTCCGCAGTGAAGCGGGCGCTGTACCGGTCTGTCGTGGTGAAGAGAGAGCTGAGTCAAAAGGCAAAGCTCTCAATTTACCGATCGATCTACGTTCCCACCCTCATCTATGGTCATGAGCTTTGGGTTATGACCGAAAGAACAAGATCTCGGATACAAGCGGCTGAAATGAGTTTTCTCCGCAGGGTGTCTGGACTCTCCCTTAGAGATAGGGTGAGAAGCTCAGTCATCCGGGAGGGACTCGGAGTAGAGCCGCTGCTTCTCCACATCGAGAGGAGCCAGTTGAGGTGGCTCGGGCATCTGGTTAGGATGCCTCCTGGACGCCTCCCTGGTGAGGTGTTCCGGGCATGTCCCACCGGGAGGAGACCCAGAGGAAGACCCAGGACACGCTGGAGGGACTATGTTTCTCGGCTGGCCTGGGAACGCCTTGGGATTCCCCCAGAGGAGCTGCTCCAAGTGGCTGGGGAGAGGGAAGTCTGGGCCTCCCTACTTAGGCTGCTACCCCCGCGACCCGACCCCGGATAAGCGGACGAAAATGGATGGATGGATGGATTAAAAACAAAATATTAAAGTAACAAAAACATTATAAAGCATGAGAAGGACAGCACCTGTTTGAGCGGACGCGGGCGCACCTTGGCTGCCGCTGCTCCTCGTACTTTTTGCTCCTTGAGCCTTTTTTGTTACTTTCTGCTGTTTTTTCACCGAGCCTTGTTGGACATTTCTACCTTTCTACCTTTCTGGAACACAGAGTGCGACAGGCGCAAGCCTGTGTACAGCACCTGTGTGAACGGACGCTGACATTTCTACCTTTCTACCTTTCTTTGAACCTTTCTACCTTTCTTGAACGCAGAGTGCGACAGGCGCGAGCCTGTGTACAGCACCTGTGCGAGCGGACGCGGACATTTCTACCTTTCTACCTTTCTTTGAACCTTTCTACCTTTCTTGAACGCAGAGTGCGACAGGCGCGAGCCTGTGTACAGCACCTGTGTGAACGGACGCGGGCATTTTTACCTTTCTACCTTTCTGTGATTAAGTTTTAGAGCAACTGTCTTTTCTGACTGCGTTGTGGATCTGCAAACATTATAAGTTGCCGGTCAAAGCAGATGACCGCTTGTCCTGAGCCTGGTCTGCTAGAGGTTTCTTCCTTCTAAAAGGGAGTTTTTCCTTTCCACTGATGCCATTGTGCTTGCTCAGGATGGGAGATCGTGGCGAAGCCAAGATTTGACTTGTTTGCTGGATTCATTAGATAGAAAACTTTACTAGTCTAACCGGAATTTTAATAGTAGGAGCTGCTAGCTCCCGCTAGCTTCAACACGAATTTAGCTTCGAGAACCACGTAGCTGCACTTATTGTTCGCTTACCTGCTGCCTCTCTCAACTTCCTGTGTCCTTTGGACTGTTCTGGACTCTCTCCTGTACTCCTTCAAGGTAATGCTCGTTCGAGTTACATCTCTCTGCTTCTTGTATATCTTTTTCGGAGCCGTGGGCCTGCTGCTAGCGGCTAGCTCTGTGCTAGCCTCCACCGGCTCGTGGATGTTGACGTATTCCGCTTCGCAGTTGTTTGAACTTAACAACTGCTCCATTCCTCTTTCTATTTCCACCATCAAACAACTGGGACTTCTGCGTAGACCTCGTTACATCCATAGAAGCTCTCGAAAGAAAACCGTTTATTCTCAAGCGAACTCGGATTTGATTAGTGCTGTCTGGGCTGAAAGACGTGTCGCACGCGTCGCACCTCAATGTCGTCATCAGAACGCTGCGTCTGTAGGCTCTTGTAGTCCACTGCGCACGAAGTGGCGAGGAAAACGTGGAGTGGACTTCAGTCTGCTTAAACCGGTTCAAAAAGCTCCTATTCCAACTGGTATTAAATTAGAACTTTTCAATGTGCAGTCACTATCCAACAAGTCATGTTTAATTCATGATCACATTCTGGAGAAGAACTTGGACCTCATGTGTCTTACAGAGACTTGGCATCAACCAGATGTGTTCAGTTCTCTGAATGAGGCGTGTCCCTCTGGATACAGTTATCTGCAGAGAGCCCGCAGCACTGGCCGCGGTGGTGGTCTGGCGGTAATTTATCGCAGTAATTTAAAATTGTCTCATCTGTCTTCTCAGGACTTTTCTTCTTTTATTTATTTTTTCAATATTCAATTTTTATTAAATCCTTCAACAGTTACACAGTTAAACATACAGTGATAACAGATGTTGACATAATGTTAATATTGCAAGTACCGGTGTATAACAATTGAGTAATTATACAGAGAAGGACTTGAGTTTTTTACATTTCCCCCCCTAAACCCCTCCTGAACCTCTCAATCCCCCCACCCCGCCACCCCAGCCAGCTAAAGAAACTAAAACAAAAGAAAATATAATAAAATAAAGTAACGTAAAACGTAAATAAAACGTTCACACGAACTGCCTCTTTTTTATTCTGGATCAGTAGTGTTTAAGCCTTAACTATCTGGATTTAAAAACGGTCCCACGTGCTCTGATACACCTCAATCTGACCGTTTATCTTGTGAATGAGGCGTTCATAAGAGGCAGTCTCTAAAAGTGCCGCATACCATTCTGTATAGGTAGGGATATTTTGTCCTTTCCAGTGTCTTAATATAACTCGCTTTGCTGTGGTGAGGGCTATTTTTAACCATTGTGCTTTTTTTGTTTCCATTTTGACCTTGTAGTCTAAGAAGTTAAGGAGTCCCAGTGTAGGTGTCAAACGTAAGTTGGAGTTAAGGGTGCTATTAATTTTCCCCATAACCTCCTGCCAATATGAAGTTAGGCTCGGACACGTGATGAACATATGAAGCATGTCTCCTACATTTTGTTTACATCGCCAGCAGGTATCAGAGTTATTTATTCTAGCTCTAAATAATTTAACTGGTGTCCAGTATATTCGATTCAAAATTTTAAACTGTATCAGTTTGGAGCGTGCATCCCTCATGGGCTTTAACATTTGTTTGATTATTACACTCCATTCTTCCTCTGTAAACTTTTTGTTTAATTCTGATTCCCATACCTTTTTAAGTCCTACATTAATATTACAAGTGTTCTCGATCAGGTAGTTATAGATCTGACT
>JBBPBX010001280.1:5362-17641 GCA_038048925.1 Garcialebias charrua
ATTAAAACACCTGTCAAGGTTTGCTTCAGAAGGAAGAATCAAACACCTTTTGTGTTGTTGGTGAAGATTCATCCAGGATATGATAAAATCAAAAAACGTTTAATACAAAAACAACTGGACTTTTTTTTTTTTACTTATTGTGTTGTTTTCATGTACATTTCTGTGCACCTGGGACCCAACGACCTCTGGATAGAGGTCGAAACGTCTTCTGTAACAAATAAAGTCCAGTTGATCTTGTATTGAACGCCTTTTTTGATTTTTTCATGTACAGTACTGTTGACAGACTGAAGCATTAAAGTACTATTTATTATAGCTCTACTTTTTAAATGTTGGTGTTTTTTGTATTTACAAGATTTACTCAAGACTTGTTAGAACAGTTTGCATAAGTACATTACAGGTCCCTTGTTATGTTAAAGTAATATTTCAGAGCTTGTAATGTGGGCTTCTGTGGAAAGGCTATACAATTATCCGTTTGTGGACATCTTTTTGCAGAAACAAAGATCTCCTTTTGAAAAAAAAAACAAGTTTAATTCCTACTTCTACTTCCACAGGCAGCTGGGGTGAGCTGGTGTGGGGGAAGCTCAGTCCTCACCTCCTTCTACAGGTGTGCAGTGGAGAGCATCCTGTGCTCCAGCACCAATGTGTGGCACGGAGGCTGCACAGCTGCAGAAAGAAAAGTTTTGCAGAGAGTGGTGAAGGCTGCACAGAAGTTTGTTGGAGTCAGTCTCCCCACCATCACAGACATCTACACCTCTAGATGCAGGAAAAGAGCCACCTGCATCATGAAGGACCCCAGCACACACACTTTTTGCCCCGCTCCCCTCAGGAAGAAGGTTGAGGAGCATTAAGTGTAGAACCAATAGACTGAGGAACAGCTTCTACCCTGAGGCTGTTAAGACTCATAAATCTCTAATCAGGATAATCACTGTGATTCCACTTGATTGTTGAGATGTGCTGTTGACTGTGCATGCAGCTGATCTTATGCCGTTGATTTATTTCATGTCGCTATGTTCATTCGTACTCATCTGCTCACACCGACTCATGTTTGTGCTGCTGTTGTTCGGTGTATTGTTTTTGTAGCATTAGTGCTTAGTGTATTCTTAGTTTTAGTGTATTTCTTAGATCTTATTACCGTTTTTCTTTTACAGTTTATACTTTTGTTGGCTGTAAATTGGACCCTGTATACACCATTTTGTTTCATCACATGCACCACATGTGGTGCGAATGACAAATAAAGAAACCTTAAACCATATTGATGAGTTAATAGTCCCAAGCAAGGCCAAGAGCAAAGTGGATTGCCATCGTCTTAAATAACTCCATTCTCAATCATTTTATTGCAGTCCACACAGAAACGCCAGTTCTTCACTATTAGCTTATTCCAGCAAAAATCTTTTGATGTTCCTGTTTAAATCACCCCAAGTTGGACTGCAAACATTACAGCCAGCTGCTGCTATTGCCATCTATATATGATGGCAAACAACTATGTTGATGTAAAACTCCCTGAAATGAGAAACTGGCCATGATAAAAATGTGTCTAAAATAGTGTTCACATGCACCGCTATAAAAATGTTCATATTGAGAAAATTTAGTAGTTTTGAGATGGAAATCCACATTGGTCTCTGCCTTGTCAGGACTAGCTGTGAGCTTTCAAGTCCAGTCAGAATTTAACTATATTTCTGCAAACTGAGATTACATCAAGAGCTATCCACAGCAGGTAAGATGCTAATTGTTACTGACCTTTTCACAAAAGCCACACTTCAAATGATCTGAACGTTTGCGTTAAGACATGTCTACTCACAGAATCCCACTCTAAAAAATGAAATACAGTAAATCCAAACTATCCCATAAGAAAAAAACTCCAGGTGAACAACAAAGGAGCAGAACTTTGCTCTATCCTGAGCATGCATCAGGATATTTGCTCTCTCCTATTTTCAGCACCTCCCATTTATCATGTCATCCGCTGGAGGGTTGGTTGACCCGTTTAAAGAAAACAGGTGCGCGTGTGTGTTTACCATCACTTATATTCTCTGCGGTGAGGTTTTGGTTCACGTTCAGTTTATTGCATTCATGTGGATACGAATATGAACTCCAACCTTTTCATGCACATCTCCACAGCATTTCAGTGTTTAGATGACACCGTCTCCATCCAGAGGGCATGAGCAGTAACTGAAGCTGCTGAGGCCCAAATCATATGGATCACTTTAATCATCACACTGCTGTATCACATTCACCAGATTTAAATTCATTAGCAAATTACAGATATATTTTTAATACCATACACTGCAGTTTTATTTAATATAGAGGTTTGCTGCTAACATTTATAATGACCAGCAGGTGGCAGTAAAGAGCCATTAATTATCCCTGATGGCTTAGTAGTCTCTGTGTGTGTATTAACACAACTTGCAGAAAGTAATCATTAGATCATGTACATCTTCATGTGAATACCTAATGGACCCAACTTGAATTAAAATAGCTTCCACAGCAACTGGTATTAAAAAATTGAGACAAAATTCAGTCTGTCAAGAGGTATCGACTTAAAATGTGTGGCAGTAGCTGCGATTAATCAACACATGCTGAGCGTCAACAGATCGCACTCAAATTTTGTTAAAAATTTAGTATCAACTCCTTGGAATCAGCTGTTAGCAGAACATCTCATGAACTGCTGTGTGACATTTAATGAAACATTCAAGTAATCACTGACTGTACATCTACAACTGATTAACTTTGGTGGCCAACCCGTTTCAAGACGTCCATTGCAGCTAATTGACATTATACAATATAAATGACTATAACCTGATCTGACCAAAATAGTTAACAATGTTATTTGTCAGAAGATTAGCCTTGTCAAATAATAGTTATACAGTACATATACTGTACGATGCTCCATCTGTATTCACTAAATATGCCATATTTGCTTCCGTACATTTTAAACCCTCTCTGCACAAACATTTTTTTAAACAAGCTCCCGAGACAGACAAAAAGAAGCATGTGATATTTTGTTGCTTTATTCTTCTGCTACTATCTGTGCAAGGATAATTACAAAAATCGACACGCTACAGATGATAATATATCCCATCCTATGATACATTGTTATATTTACAGGCATTCTTTAACAGTAGGTGTAAATTCATTTCGATCTATGTACCATTTACAGTTTATAGATTCGCCTCAAGGGACAGAAAAACAGTACACAACATCCACACAGCCCGCAGTGACAGCGTACGAAACAAACCGACGAAGACGGGTCTAAAATGCGCTTGTTTCTAGTACGACATCATCGTGATGAAGACACAGGACCCTGTAATGTTTTTAGTGCATCAGTCAACTGAATTGTGCGAGTGTCTCACTTGTTTGATTGAGGTAACACAGCTAATACTTTTATAAAGAGATAACAGGATAATAAGCACTCTCATTATTATTATTATTTTTTTTCCAGTTATAAAGATGGCATACATGTCACAACAGTTAGTGTTCTGTGCTTCACCGTAGCTGGGTGTTACTACACCAACCTCTGGTCCATTCTGAGGTAACAAACTGAATGAAAGCTACAGTAACCTTTTACTTTATAGTTAGGACTTATAAAAAAAAAAGCTTTTGAAACACAGACTATTATCAGATTTTAGAAATGCACACAGATCTGCAGCAGCCCTCTCTGAGAGAAGATGTTGTGTTTGCTGCTGCACACTTCTCAGCACATTTTCCAAATATTGAATAATTAATTTGGGCAAAACACCATTTCATATATAAACATATAATGCATAGAATGGTTGCACAACTAACAGAATATTTAAATGCCTGGTTTATTTCAAATATGGGAATCGAATTGTGGAATGTTTTGGAAATTGATGCTAAAGATGTTGACTCTGTGATTAAATTAAAAATTATTTTTTAATCTAAATTGTTCACAAAATACTAAAGATGGATGAAAAAAAATACTAAAGTTTTAGTTAAGCGTCTAACATACTAATTGTTGATTGTGAAAATTACTCTTTTCAACTGTTATTTCTATAATGACTATGTTTTGAATTGATTGTTTGAAATGGTTTTGTTTTTGAAAAAATGGGGCAGACATAATAAGAATTCTTCTTCTTTCTGCCACCTTTCATTTTATGTATTATTTTTTCACAAATTTATGAAATGTTTTCTTCTTTTTTTTATGTTTCAATGTAAATGAATAAATTTAATAAAAAAATAAAATAAAAAGTTGTCATACTGCGCCCCTAGTGGTCATGAGGAGAATTGCAGCTTTAAACCACATGTTCGATGCCTGCATTATGTTTTTACACACTGGGACAATTTTCTTTATTTTCTTTACAGACCTCTCTGTCAGTGTAAGCGGTGTTGAAGGAAGTATTCCAACTGAAGACATTATGTCCCACCAGAACAGTCTGGATGTCTGCACGATAAGTGGGGGAATAGTCCCGCAAGTGATTTGTGATCATGGGAGCAGGAAACCAGACACAGAACAAGCTCACGGCATTTTTTGTAATCTAATACCACTTCAACGAGATGTTTCACGGACATATTTCAGCGAACAGAAATATTTTCCGGCAGATTTCTTTAATTCAGCAAAGTTAGCAGTCTACAAAATGGTTCCTATAGATTTAAATCCTATTCTGTGTAATATTATCACTGCAGCAAGCTTACGAGTGTGAGTGTGAACACCAGAAGCAGCTGTCGTAGTCGACACAAGGTTAGTGGTAAATATTCAGACGGATCAGATGTTTGTTTTGCAGTCAGGAAGAGACGTGGGGGTTGTGATGACAGCATCAGTCTATTTCCACAGACTTCTTTAGCTTCTCCACACAGACTGAAGCTACATGTTGCCTTGTTTGTCTGAGGACGACGAGGAGGTGGACGGTGATGGGGAGGGAGCTTTAGGGAAGATCCTTTCGGTGGGGGTGATGCCTGGGCTGCCCAGACCAGAAGAGCTAGAGCTACTGGAGCGGTGCGGCACCTGGCCCGGTCCGATCACCGGAGCCGGCCTGACGGGTCTGACAGGCGGGGGCCTTAACGGAGCGCTCGGCCTACGTGCTGACAGAGCAGGCTTAAAAGTGGTCATGGTCTCGGAGGAAGAGCTGCTGCTGCTGCGCCGCTGGGCTGCATCTGGGTCTCTGATCACCATGGTGTGCAGGGGGCTGGCAGGCGCGTCCTGGGCTCCACCGGGCTGCTTGAGGGGCTCCAGAGTGTCCAGGACCACATCAGGGGCGTGCTTGGCAACGTTCTGCCTCTCCAGCTCACGTAACTCGTGCAGCGCTGTATTCATAGTTTTCTCTATGTCCTGGGACAAACGGAATCAGAAAAACCAAGTTTGAGATGGGGAAAACTCTTGTAAAAAAATAAATAAAACAAAAAAACATTCCATAAATGCAGAGAAGAATGACTCAAATGGTTGAAAGTGAGTTTTTAACACACTAAAAGAAGCAGAACATTAGATAAAAACTAAACTACTGTATTTTCCACCGTAAACATCACACTGCCGTATAAAGGCTGGTTTATACTACTTGTCGCATGTCTTTTACCCCCCGTTGAGTGAAAAAAAGTTGTGCAACTTCCGTCTGCACTCCCGCTGCGATCCCCCGGTGACAGCCGTCCTATACATTGCCCCCAGTCAGCACTGCAAGATGTGGAGGATGAGGCTCGGAGTGTGTGATTGGTTCAAAGTTTGTGGGCGTTTTTTGTTTCGATGTCAATATACATGTATGGTGTATCACACCGCTACACGCTACTCGTTACTCTTTTAGAAGCCGGTTTTTGTTTTTGCTTTGACATGGTCATGGATAGTTTTGAAGAGAAACTTGTCTGTGTGCGCGCGCGCACACGCAAACCGTGCGTCTCTGCGGGGGTGGAGAGAGCTTAAGACCACACACTTTGCGCATTGCCCCCCAACACACACACACACACCAATACATATATATTATATATATATATTTACGAACACGTGCACGCACACAGGAGCTAAAGCATGCGCGTGTAAAGTTGACAAAATGAAGAGGATTGCGCATGCGCGCAGCTTTTAAAACAAAGAAAACTCCGCTGTTATGCGTAAAAATGCGCGTTTAAAGCGAGCGGAGACCCCCCGCATGGTCCTGAGGAGAGAAACTCGCCGACGTATGCAGTGGGAGTGCGCGTGACGTATGCAGTGGGAGTGCGCGTGACGTATGCAGTGGGAGTGCGCGTGACGTATGCAGTGGGAGTGCGCGTGACGTATGCAGTGGGAGTGCGCGTGACGTATGCAGTGGGAGTGCGCGTGACGTATGCAGTGGGAGTGCGCGTGACGTATGCAGTGGGAGTGCGCGTGACGTATGCAGTGGGAGTGCGCGTGACGTATGCAGTGGGAGTGCGCGTGACGTATGCAGTGGGAGTGCGCGTGACGTATGCAGTGGGAGTGCGCGTGACGTATGCAGTGGGAGTGCGCGTGACGTATGCAGTGGGAGTGCGCGTGACGTATGCAGTGGGAGTGCGCGTGACGTATGCAGTGGGAGTGCGCGTGACGTATGCAGTGGGAGTGCGCGTGACGTATGCAGTGGGAGTGCGCGTGACGTATGCAGTGGGAGTGCGCGTGACGTATGCAGTGGGAGTGCGCGTGACGTATGCAGTGGGAGTGCGCGTGACGTATGCAGTGGGAGTGCGCGTGACGTATGCAGTGGGAGTGCGCGTGACGTATGCAGTGGGAGTGCGCGTGACGTATGCAGTGGGAGTGCGCGTGACGTATGCAGTGGGAGTGCGCGTGACGTATGCAGTGGGAGTGCGCGTGACGTATGCAGTGGGAGTGCGCGTGACGTATGCAGTGGGAGTGCGCGTGACGTATGCAGTGGGAGTGCGCGTGACGTATGCAGTGGGAGTGCGCGTGACGTATGCAGTGGGAGTGCGCGTGACGTATGCAGTGGGAGTGCGCGTGACGTATGCAGTGGGAGTGCGCGTGACGTATGCAGTGGGAGTGCGCGTGACGTATGCAGTGGGAGTGCGCGTGACGTATGCAGTGGGAGTGCGCGTGACGTATGCAGTGGGAGTGCGCGTGACGTATGCAGTGGGAGTGCGCGTGACGTATGCAGTGGGAGTGCGCGTGACGTATGCAGTGGGAGTGCGCGTGACGTATGCAGTGGGAGTGCGCGTGACGTATGCAGTGGGAGTGCGCGTGACGTATGCAGTGGGAGTGCGCGTGACGTATGCAGTGGGAGTGCGCGTGACGTATGCAGTGGGAGTGCGCGTGACGTATGCAGTGGGAGTGCGCGTGACGTATGCAGTGGGAGTGCGCGTGACGTATGCAGTGGGAGTGCGCGTGACGTATGCAGTGGGAGTGCGCGTGACGTATGCAGTGGGAGTGCGCGTGACGTATGCAGTGGGAGTGCGCGTGACGTATGCAGTGGGAGTGCGCGTGACGTATGCAGTGGGAGTGCGCGTGACGTATGCAGTGGGAGTGCGCGTGACGTATGCAGTGGGAGTGCGCGTGACGTATGCAGTGGGAGTGCGCGTGACGTATGCAGTGGGAGTGCGCGTGACGTATGCAGTGGGAGTGCGCGTGACGTATGCAGTGGGAGTGCGCGTGACGTATGCAGTGGGAGTGCGCGTGACGTATGCAGTGGGAGTGCGCGTGACGTATGCAGTGGGAGTGCGCGTGACGTATGCAGTGGGAGTGCGCGTGACGTATGCAGTGGGAGTGCGCGTGACGTATGCAGTGGGAGTGCGCGTGACGTATGCAGTGGGAGTGCGCGTGACGTATGCAGTGGGAGTGCGCGTGACGTATGCAGTGGGAGTGCGCGTGACGTATGCAGTGGGAGTGCGCGTGACGTATGCAGTGGGAGGGATTACTATAATGTAATCCCCACGTCTTTTAGAAGTATAAGCACTCAATGCGGTCGGTGACACACACGCAATTACATCATCCCTGGGTTCACTCAACGGGGGGTAAAAGACGTGCGACAAGAAGTATAAACCAGCCTTAAGTCGCATCAGTCCAAATATGTCTAATGAAATGGAAAAAAACATTAATATGTCACTTTGTCGCATTAGTTGCATCTATAATGCGTCACCGCTGACAACCTGGAAATGTGGGCCGAACCCGAGAATGTGGGCCGGTGTTGTGGCAAAAATCGATTGGCTGCCAAATGGCGGGAACGTGCACGGGAGGACTTGAACAAGATTAACACTTAAAAGCAATTATTTGTTTGCTCTAAAAATTATAGTAAAAGTGTGTCTTAGTTGAACTTTTCCTTAATAAATGCATGTTAATGGTCAAATGAGCTGCATTTCAAAAGCTGATACGCGGAAGCAGGAGTGCCTAGAGGGGCGACTTGCTGTGCATTTCTTTGAAATTTAACAAGATAATCACCTAAAACCAATCATTTGTTTGCTCGAAAAATTATAGTAAACGTGTGTCTCAGTTCAACTTATCCTTAATAAATGCACATAGATGGTAAAATCAGCTGCATTTCAAAAGTATTTGCTGCCTCTGTGCTCTAGGAGCATGCAGAGGGAGGAAATCAGTAACGAGGAACGCTGCACTTTTCTTTGAAATTTAAAGGGGACCACAGATGCAAAATTCACTTTTTAATGTTTTTTTTACTCAACTTTGGGTATTTACTTCATAAAAAAACAGTCCTTGTGCCAAAAAAATGCACCCAGTGGTTTATTTACTCTAAGTAGATTTATTTATTTTTGATAAATACACCTGGATTCACACTTCCTGCAGTTATTGACGTCACAAGCCGCCAGCCAATCAGATCAAACCTGAGTCCAGCCCCTCACCTAGCAACCCCTGGTTAGGCTCAACCCACTTCTGTATTAAACACATGACTGTTGTTTTTCATGATTTCATCTCATCTTTTGTTTATATGTTCTTAATTTCATGTGTACAGCACTTTGTTGCAGCTGTGTTTTTTTTAAATGGCTTTATAAATAAAGTATAATTGTTATTTTTATGTTTTAGTTCAATTTTTAGTGTATTTGCGATCGCTCCCAACGCGCAGCCGGCAAAAATTAAACGAGCGGACCCCCGGCGTAGGGACCAGCGGCAACGGGACCCTCTTCTGGCGCGATGGAGCGGAGCTTCAACTGTACAGCCTCGCTGCTGCCCTCGCAGCAGCCTCGCAGCAGCGAGGACCTTCTCCTTACGGATTAATTTACGGGAGACACTTGGTGAACTTTGTGTTGTCTTGACTGGAACAGCGATAACTCCCAAAATCTCCGCGTGCAACGAGCGGAGCTGGCGAACACCGGAAGAGGAACAAGCTAACATTAGCATCGGATTCGGGTGGTCTAATGCTAAAAGGAGCAGCTAATTGCGGCGCGCTCAGACGGGTTTCGGTAAGTTATCTTAAGCTAGCACTAACAGTAAGTCAAATGAGTAATAAAAAAAGAGCTAATTTTAAAACAACAACACATTACAGATACTGGCTGTTACAGAGGGCGTAAACAGATCGTTGAAGGGCGTGGACTTCAAGAAACCGGTCGTTCAAAACGAAAGTTAAAAATGGCAGAATTAAAAAGGGTATAATTAATTATCTAAGAATTATTTTGTGTATTAAAATGAATTAATATTGTCAAGATAGCACACAGACATAACATAAACATTTTAAATACCTATATGTGGTCTCCTTTAACAAACTAAGCTTATAAAACAATTATCTGATTGCTCGACATTATAGTAAAGGTGTGTCTCAGTTGAACTTTTACTTCTTTTACTTCTTTTACTGTGATTTATCTGTTTAAATAAAGGTTGAATGAATGAATGAATGAACTTAATAAATGCACTTAATGGTCAAATTAGCTGCTTTTTTGCTGGGGCAGCGCAGCAAAATGAAGCTGATTTGATGGTTGCTCCAGGCATGATCCCGGAGCTGGACGAAGGTGGCAGACTTTGGCAAGCCGATTGCGTCATTAATAGCCACTTTTACCTATTACATGACCCAACGGCATGCCATACCCTCGAGTGCCATCTAGTGGCTGAAAATGGTAGTGTTCAATATTTTCAGTCAGAATGAATCTCAGCCAAATTGGTTTATAAATATGGGGAAAAAAATCCATAAATAAGACGCTTCGGTGTATAAGTCGCAGGGTATGCAAATTATGCAAAAAACAAAACAAAAAACAAAACTGCAACTTATAGGCAGGAAAATACAGTAGTACAAGTCTAGTTAAAACAGCAAAAGGCGAATTAAACTAAAAGTAGCAAAAACTTATAAGCAAAAAGCTGTTAAAAATGTTAGCTAAAAGGGGAGGACAGTAGCTAAAAGCTACTGCTGATCAGCATTTGCACAATGAAAGTGTTGCATTACTTGCAGCCAAGAGAATACGTACACAGCATCTATCATGAGCTGTAAAAAGTCAATATTAAATTTGAGATTTCACAGCTAACAGGAGTTATTCTGCTCAGACTTAGTTATTTAATAAACAGTTTATTAGTTCTTTCTCCAGTAGCTTTTTAGCATTTGATAATACAGAAACAGTAAATTTGTCTTGTTTTCTTTGATTGTCCCACCACCCCTCAAACAAACAAGCATCGAGGACTTTTTTTAGAAATACCTCTGCGAGCGCCTCAGCCTCAAGAGCTTTGTGGTCTCCTAAACTTGCGTGTCGCGTTGTGCTTGGCGACGATCGCTGGGAGTGGCTGTCGACAAACGCCTTTCTGTCTGGGTGGTTGATGCAGCCGGCGCTGCCGAACGTGGCGAGACGCCTCTTCTCCGGGCTGTCCGTCTGCGCCCTGCTAACAGCCAGCTTGTGCGGGCTGCAGGGCCGAGGCATAACCCTGGGGGGCTGGTCGGCCGCTCTGGTTGGGCTGAGACTGTCGGCGCCGTTCTTGTGGCGTGGAACTGCGGATCCATCTGATCGAACTCTCATCCTGAAAGAGGAAGACAAATTGAAGTGTTTAAACGTTTTCATCACGTCGTCCATCATGGTTGTAAATAGGGATGGGGCCGATCCGATCCAGTATCGGTATCGGCATCCGATACCAGCAATATTCACGTATCGGATTTTCTGATCCAACCTGCCGATATTTCCAATACTTGAAGTATGTCAAAGAGCACGTATATTGCACCATACTCTGTGACTTCTGTATCAACATTGCGTGAGTTAAACCCAAAGAAGACACTCTGAGCCTCACAACAAGTATTACTCAAACTTTAATAGCACATAAGAGGCAGGTCCATAGCACAGACATCCTTCTGACTCATGGTGCAGCCCGGAACACTAAAATACTGCTAAACATTATGGGAAATCAACACAGTTTACTTCCAGTTTTTTAGTTTTGTTTTTGATTGGGGCACTATGAGTTGTAATTCTTGTTGGTTTTGATCAACGGATACAGATTTAAACTATAATTGACCATCTGCTCATAAAGACTCATGTTCGTGCTGCTGTTTGTAATGACGTTTTTCTATTACTCTAGGGCTTAGTGTATTTCTAGTTGATGTTTTTCTTAGTTCATATCCTAGATGTTATTACTGTTTTTCTCTCACATTTTGTTGTTGGATGTAACTGGGACCCTGTGTACATAATCTCATTTCATCACATGTACCACATGCGGTGCAAATGACAATAAAGACTCTCTGACTCTGACTCTAATATACCGCTAAGCATTATGGGAAATCAACAGAGTCCACTCCCCGTTTTTTTGTTTCGTTTTTGATTGTGACACTATGAGTTGTAATTCTTGTTGGTCTTGATCAACGGATACAGATTTAAACTATACATTGAATGTACATTTATAAATTCAATGCATAGTTTAAATCTGTATCTGTTGATCAAAACCAACAAGAATTACAACTCATAATGCCACAATCAAAAACTAAACTAAAAAACGGGATTTCCGATAATGCTTAGCGGTAGGGCTGGGCGATATGGAAAAAATCATATATCACGATATGGACTTTTTTATATCACGATAACGATATATATCACGATATATACAACACGATGCGTGTGTGTGTGCACAGGAAAAATTTGGACCAAAGTTTTTTTATTTTATTATTTTACTACAGATAGTTACAATTATAAGAATGTGAACAAAAAGAACAAGGAAATTTGGACCAAAGTAGAAACTAGATCTACCTAAGATCTACCTTAATTCAAGGAGTACGATTATGGAATGACTTAATGACAAATGACAAATGTTAAGGAAGCCAAATCATTCCTTGTATTTAAGAAACTGGTAAAAAATGAATTGCTAAAAAAATATAAATGAATCTAATTTAATGTGTGATATATGTGAATTGAAAATTGACTGAGTTATTTACTTATTTTGTTATTATAGAAAATATTGTTTGAACTGTTATTAGA
>JBBPBX010001280.1:28867-42003 GCA_038048925.1 Garcialebias charrua
CACACACACACGTAGCATAAACAAGGACACACACACACACAAATGAACAAAGGAGGATCTGGGGTGTGGAAGTGATCTCCAGCTACAGCTACTTGGGTGTGCAACTGAATGACAATCTCAGCTCATCAGACTCTACTTCCTCAGACGGCTGAGACGAGCTGGTCTGGGAAGATCAGTCCTCACCTCCTTCTACAGGTGTGCAGTGGAGAGCATCCTGTGCTCCAGCATCAACGTGTGGCATGGTGGCTGCACAGCTGCAGAAAAAAAAGCTCTGCAGAGAGTGGTGAAGGCTGCACAGAAGATGTTGGAGTCAGTCTCCCCACTATCACAGACATCTACACCTCTAGATGCAGGAAGAGGGCCACCTGCATCATGAAGGACCCCACTCAACCAGCACACACTCTTTTTGCCCCGCTCCCCTCAGGAAGGAGGTTATGGAGCATTAAGTGTAGAACCACTAACAGCTTCTACCCTAAAGCTGTTAGACTCATGAATATCTGACCAGAAAAATCACATCATGTTGCTGCTGATCTGTTTCATGTTGCTGCTGATCTGTTTCATGTTGCTGCTGATCTGTTTCATGTTGCTGTGTTCATTTGTACTTATCTGCTCACACAGATCATTTTCGTGCTGCCGTTTGGTGTATTGTTTTTATGCTATTAGTGCTTACTGTATTTTTAGTTCATGTTTTTCTTAGTTCATATCTTAGACCTTATTACTGTTTTCTTTAACATTGTAATACTTTTTTTGGATGTAACTGGGACTCTGTATACACAATGTCATTCCACCACTTGTACCACATGTGGAATGACAAATAAAGAACCTTGAATCCATGAAATTATCTATAGAGGCATTTAAGAAATGAAGACTTTTTTCCTTCAGATTTGATGTTAGGTTATATACCACATTATGTTTCCACACTGTTGGGAAGTGTAAAAAAGAACAACCTCATGAACACTTTAGTTTAGAACATCAGTGGGCAACTGAAATAAAATAACTATTATAAAACACAAAACAATTTGATTTAATATGAATAAATGAAACAGAACTAGGGTTTATCGATTCTCTTTTTAAAACTCCTGTTCTCCAAAAATGCTAAATGTAGCCATTCATATTTAATTCAGTCCTCTTTCTGTCAGTTTACTTGTTGGTTAACTTCTTTCTCTGGATGACTTCCTGCACTTCACTATTCCACCACCATGTTTACTTATCTTTCCTCTGTCCAGATGTCACACCTTCCTACCGTCACTCTAATTATTGTTATTGTAGTAGCTCAGTCATCTGGAAGCTCTTTCTTACCACCCAGACTCTTCAACAGCTCCTCTCTGAACTCCTCACAACATTATTTTTTACTCAGCTTCCACCATTTGATCTTCTTCTCTGATTTTACTCTTTTTCTCTTCTTCACAACAACAGTCATTCTACACACAACCATCCGATACTGTCTGGCCACGCTCTCCCCTGCCACAACCTTACAGTCTCCAATCTCCCTCAGGTTTCCTCTTCTACACAGAATGTAGTCAACCTGCGTACTCCTTCCTCCACTCATAGGTCACTATGTTCATCCCTCTTTTAGAAATAAGTTTTGACTACAGACATTTCCATGCTCTTGGCAAAATCCACCACCATCAGTTCTTCCTTGTTTCTTTCCTTAACACCAACCTTACCCATCACTTCCTCATCCCGTTTCCTTCACCAACATATCCATTAGGGTCTAATCTGATCACCACTCTCTCCTACCTGGGAATACTTGCCATCAGTTTGTTTAGATTTGGCCAACAATTCTCTTTCTCCTATATGTCATATCCAACCTGATGCTAAATGTTGTCAGTGGTCATACAGTATGACCACTGACAACATTTAGCATCAGATCTTATACATCTACCTTCAGACACATCACCCTATCTGACACTCTTTTCCTCTCTACTAAATTCCTTGCAAACTCATCATTCCCCACACACTACTCCATTTCTCTTCCTATCCACACTATGGTAAAATACCTTTAACCCTGTACCTATGCTGCAAGCGTTGTGGCCCTTCCACTTTGTTTTTGAACACATAATACATCTACCTTTCTTGTCTACATCATGTCAGCCAGCTATGACTAACAGTAACACGATTTCCACTGGTATCCTGTTTGTTGTTAACCCAGGCCTCAACAGATTCAGTATGGTGCGGTGCTGTTTGGACAAACTTTGACCAAGGATGTTTGTGTTTTAAGCTGGATGCCCTTTACAATGTTTATTCCATGACACAGCCCTCACAGGCTGCTGTTGCTTTGTATATTGTTTGACGTCATTGTCAAGCTTGGGGAAGCACACCTGCCTGAGTAGAACCAAATAGAACCCAAGCAATTAGATTGGTACTTAACTATAAACATCAGTTTAAGATGGCACCAGTGTGTGTGGCCGTCCATCTGTCGCTCTTAGTTTGTTTTGTTTTATTTCTCTGTTTTGTGCTTAGCACTAAGTCTGTGCTTGTGCACAATCATCAGTCCCTCCTGGATATTCAGTATGTTGTTGGCAATCTCAGTGCCTTTGATTATGGTGGACAGAAAACTTAACCCCCGCTCCTGCCAGGAGTCCCAGCTCATCTCCTCCGGGCACCTGCGCTCCCCCATGCATGTATGTATCCCCCATGCATGTATGGACAACATACAGAGAATAGAATAGAATAGAAACATCCTTTATTGTCCCATGGATGGGAAATTCAAGTGTAACAGCAGAATAAGGACCATGGGAGACCGGGCATTCTGTGTGGCTGCCCCCCGCCTATGGAACTCCCTCCCTGACTACCTGAGAGCTCCACAGTCACTGGTTGACTTTAAAAGCGGTTTAAAGACTTTTCTTTTTAAGCAAGCCTATAGGCTCTTTGCACGTCAACTTCCGTGTTCCGGTCAATGCGGCTCGCTCACTTCCGGTCTATTGAACATGGCGTTTTATTCGAGGCGTTTACAGGGCTTGCCCAAGCTGACGATAAACGATGTTAATCGCATTTGTAAGTCCTCATCCAAAGCACCAACAAGTAAGTTAGAAAAAGGATTTAAGATGTATGCCTCGTCTTACATCCACGAATACGAAGGTGAGTTTTTGCTTCGATTATGTGGCTAACGTTAGCTTTGCTTCGATTATGTGGCTAACGTTAGCTTTAGCTAATGCTAGTAGGCATTTTTACCGGTGATTTTAGTATAAAAATGTGCGAATAAAGTACCTGAACATTCTCATTCTTTCAATCGGACAATGTTTAACCTAATATTTTCTATTTGTGTTCAAGTATATAATGCTTTTTTGCTGTTGATAGTGTCAAACAGAGACGAGGTAACAGGACAGGTTGCGGTTCGGGCTTTTTGCTTCAGATCCATGAAGAAGCACGACAAACCTCATAGTTTAAAAGTAGGGCAGCACTGGTAATTTGTCAGAGTTCGAGTTCAGCTGACTGTTCTGGTTCAAATTTATTGCATGTTGATAAATATGACCATGTTCCATGGTTTCCGTGTTATTTTATTTATTTATTTTTGCATGCATTTTGTTAAGAGCTCAAATTAGACCATGTTTACAGCCCCCTCCTCATTTTATTATAAGCTTCTTTCATCAATATTAAAAGCAAGACTAGTTCCACATGTTTTGTTTTAATGTTGATTGTGAAGCATTTTTTTAAATCTTTATATCTTGAAAGCTGGTATATAATTTTTCATTTACTAAACTATTTTAGAAGTGCAACATTCCTAGTAAGATCAGAGCACCTCTCCTAATGTACAGTCATATTCAACGAATGAAGTATTTTTAAAAAATCCATTAATTGAAATAGCTTAATTTACTAAATAACGTACATATTCTAATTTTATGTATTTTTGTAATAAAACAGACTGAGGTTTTCAAGTCTATTTCTGTTGATCATTTTGCTTGCAGCTGTGAAAACACAACATGTAAGATTAGACATTGGATTAATATGATATACTGATCAATCTCACAAACAAGGCTCATAAAGCATATTCTAATTTTTTGATTATGACTGTAATTGACTTCCCGTGCTGTAAACATGAGTTCAATTTGATCACAGTATTTTTAACTTTTTTTAACTGTTTTAAGGAGGGGACTCCATGTCCTGCCAACAATTTGAAAGAAAACCTTAACAAAAATAAAAAGTGTAATATGATCTGTCAACAGGTTGTCCTCAGAGATGTCGATCCTGTCGTAATGGTGACGTGCAGTTGTTCCTGTGTTGCTGGAACAGCTATGTGCAACCATATCGTGGCTCTGCTGTTCCAGACAGCACACTTCTCCCAGCTCAGTGTGCCAGTGGTGCCTCCTGTTCACAGCTGTACTGAAGCAGAACAGCAGTGGCACAAACCCCGAACTGCTGTAGGTTTTAAAGTTGTGCACATGCATGACATGTTTCATTTAAGACAGTTCAGTGAGATGTCTGTGATGCAGTAAAGCGTAACTAATTTTGGGTTATGTTCTTTTCATTTTCTACATTAAAGTTTAGGTTTTACTTGAAATTCACCCTTGATCGCATGATGAAGACTGTTATAAACACAAAATCTCTGGTTCTGTGTCTACAGGGTGTAAAACCAGGTCCAGTTGGCAAGATGGTGGTAGTAAAGCCTGTACAGGGTCGACTGTGTCAAGGAGGATTACGGTAAATAATACTGGCAATATATAATTTTCATGTCTTGCTATCATACATATATTTTAGCGCCAAGTTAAATAAAACTTTTAACTATTTTATTCAAAGGAGTACCCTCTTCAGAGGAATGGCTGGACCTCTTCCTGACCTGTCTGTGCTTCGAGTGGCAGAGGTGTACGGTGATTTGGATCCACTGGAGAAGCCACTGGTGACAACTATGGGGATGAGTGTGGAGAAGCCTCTTGTGGATTCTGAATTTGGACTAGTGCAGAAAGGAAGTGTACTGTCCTATCAGCAGCCCAAACTATTAACACGCAACATAGACTTACACCAGCATGCTCCACCATGTCCTTCTCTTCCACTTCACACACATCATCTGTCACCAACCGAGTGTGTCTGGGTGTGCACTGAAGAGGAACATTTTCATTTGCAGAGTCTGCAGTTATCCTTTGGAATGGCACACAAAATTGAGACCTCAACACGAGACCAGAGCCATGTTCAAGAGTGGCACATGCTGCGACAATCCAGAATAACCTCTTCTAGATTTAGGGAGGTGTGTCATGTGAGAAGTAAAGCCTCGGATATAGTCGCGCTTTGGTCCGCAAGCTGGAGCGCGCGCGCTGCGTTTATAGTGTGGCACGGCAGCGCATGGCAAAGTGCTGTTCTTTTACTGACCAGCAGGTGGCAGTACCCTCTAAAACCTGTGCATATGTTGCAAGAAAGGGTGTAGAAGAAGAAATCTACCGTAGAAGAAGAACTGTTTGAAATCACACAACAAAAACAAATAGCTTTCCGCTCGCTCGGGGAATTTAAAACATTTGAATCACATAAAAAACATTCCTCCATGCGTCGCGACGCCGTTTCCACGACCACAGCGGCGCAGACAGTTGCAGATTCTGGCGTGAAGGCTGTCGGGGAGGTCCCTACCCGACCTGTCAATCAATTCGGCGCGCGCGCTAGGCTTGCGGAGCTTCAAAATTTGGGAGGTGCACGACCACGCGCGAAACCAACGCGCTGGCCAAAGCGCGGGGGCGGGGACGTCGCGTTTGCGTCACTTTGGCCGCGCGCCCTATGCGACGCGTCAACTATATCCGAGGCTTAACAGTACTGCAGAATCTCTTGCAGAGCGGATGATCAGGGGTACCAAAGAAACGGCAGAAATGAGGAGAGGTTCTGACATGGAGTTTCAGGCAGCAAAAGAATACGCCCACCATTATAATGTGAGCTATTCACCTTGTGGACTAGTTATTCACCCTGATGCCCCGTGGTTAGGTGCCTCCCCTGATGGCCTTGTTTATGACCCCAGGGAAACCTCATCATTTGGCCTTGTTGAAATTAAATGTCCCAATGTAAAAAGTTATGTCGACTGCAAGTACTTGCAGATGTCGGATGGGATTTTCAAATTAAGGAAAAGTCATGGCTACTACTGGCAGATCCAAGGCCAGCTTCTTATTACTGGTCTTAGGTGGTGTGACTTCTTCGTTTGGGCAGAAGAGGATTTCTTTTTGCAGCGGCTGGAGCCAGACATGGAGGTTCAAAAAATCATTAGACAGAAATGTGACGACTTCTATTTTAACATCTACATGCCAAAGTACCTCTCAACCAGACGTGCAGCGCATAAAAAATGAGGTGTACCCGTATTTTCTGGTGTATAGGTCGCACCTTTTTATGGGTTTTTTTCAAGGCCTGCGACCTATATTCGGGTGCGACCTATATATGGCTTGTTATCACTTTCGGTGAAACACATTTTTAAATCCAGCTCATTTCACAATTACGTTCATTTATTAAGGAAAAGTTCAGCTCAGACATATATTTGCTATAATTTTTATCAAACAAATAATTGTTTTTAAGTGTTAATCTTCTTAAAAGCCTTGCTGTGCGCTCCTGTGGCAGACATTTGCAGCAGAGCTAAACGTAGGTGCGACCTATACACCAGTGCGACCTATCTAGGGATTTTTCTAATCTATTGGTGACAGTGCGACCTATACACAGGTGCGACCTATACACCAGAAAATACTGTATACTATGAAATTCAACAGCTAAAAATAAGACACTTTGTTTCATAAAATCATTTGAATAGTTTGTTTTGATTTGTTTTATATAAAATGAATTTCAAGTTGCACATATGTCATTTCTGGCCTGTAATTTAGTTTGTGTTTAGCTTGCTTGTGTTTTTTTTTATAAACAAATGAAATGTGAAAAACAAGAAATGTTTAGTCTTCACATTTATTCATGAAATTTGATAACATGAATTCAGTTCATAATAATACAAATACATTTAAATGCTTCTGTGAGAACTCATTTCAGGTAGACAATGTTCATCAGAGATTATTTGCCTTTACTTAGCCCATGCCCTGACAAGAGGTTTATTTTGATAATTAACCATCAGGCAAGCCACTGTAAAAAGTTCATTAATACTTCCAACAATTGATAGCGGGATAACAGACTCAAACAGTTTGTTTTCTTTAACCCTTCTAATTGCACGCTCAACGTGAACTCGCAGACGTGCAATTTTCTGTGTCTGGAGGACATTTTGTGCTGGCATCTGACTTTTTTTACTGAGAAAAGGTGGGCAGTACACCTTGGACTTAACACAGTCGGAGATGAGGAATCCTTTGTCTACCATTATGGCCATGTCTTCAGTAAGAAGGTTAGCCAACCCTGACCTCATAAAGAGTTCTTTATCACTTATTGACCCCTCGTAGAGGGGTGAAACAAAGGTCACTGCACCGTGGGGAGCAATTCCGATCAGACCTTTCATTGTGCAGTGAGACTTGTATCTGGAGAACATCTCACTTTGGAGGAGAGGAGAAGCAGGAGTTTGGCATTTGAGCTCAGTACAATCTACTATTACCTGTGTATCATTAAAATCTTTGAAGTCATCAGGGAGGTGGGCTTGTATGTCCTCTTTATCAATCCAGATACACAAAGCACCCAAAAGTGTGTACAAATAATTGGTCCATGAACAAATAATGCGGCTTGCAGTGGAAGGGTGAATATTAAACCGGTTTGCCAAATCTCTCTCCTTAAGACCCGCAGCCAGGTACATCTGAAATAGGAACAGCTCGTCAATTGGTTGCAAGGAATGCCTCTGGTAGGAGAAAAAGCAGAAGCAGACATACATATTTTAAAATAAAATGCAAGCAGCACAAACTGGAGATAACATTTTTGTATAACTAATCTGGATGAGTAAATTTATTACATTTCTTCTTACAGCATAAGCAATGTCTACTCAGGGAAGCTGCAAATACAAACCGTGTGTGTTGCTCTGACAGCAGTTACTTCATCTCTTCCCTCCACAGCTCTGGCTCTTGATGCACGAATCATTTTGTGGACAGAAGGTTCAATGAGCTCCCAAAACATCATGAAATGACGATAACTTGCAAATCTGTTGGTACAGAACACAGTAACATTGATTATTTTCAATAATTCACTAATTACTATTGTTATTATACTACCATAAAATTATTTTATTATTACTTCCAGTAACAATATATAAAAATTAATTTATTTTCACTTTATCTCCATGTGCCATAGCGGGTTCAGCAAACAGAAAATAACTTTTGAACTATGAAGCTTGTGACTTAGTGTGACTTTAGCATGAAGTGTAAGTCTGTTGCATTTTTTGATGAAAATAAGAAAAAAGTTGAATAACCACAGTTGGCTTGAGTAACCAAAAATTGTACTCAAATAAAATTAGCAACTATTGCTTAGTAAAACTACTAGAAGTATTTAGTTTTTTAAAAGTAAATGTAGTTACTGCCCGACTTTGTTTACATTTCATTATGTGTCAAGCTAATCTGCAAGCTAAGTGCAGTTTACTTTATTTTATCACTTGTTTTTATTTGATTTTTGTTGAACTTTGTAGCACTTTGAGATTTTTGTTAATGAAAAGTGCGTTATAAATTACATTCATTATTATTATTACCTTGTGTAGAATCTGATGTCATCATCGGACCCTGCGAACCTTTGCAATCCAAACGTAGATTGGATTTTAAGTTCTTCCATCTGTATCTTTAACGTGTCTAATTCTTCTTTTAATTTAGAGTTTTCATTTACTGCCATGTCCAGGCCAGCAGGTTCTGGGACAGAGCAATAATCATGATCCAGAGTAGGACTGCATTCCATAGGCTGCTCATCTGCAGGGTTATCTGGCTCAGGTCTCCTCACTCGGTCCCATACACTGGGTCTTGAAGGCTGAATGGAGTAGTCATTCCAGTGAAACAAAACAGGGACAGCTCCTTTATTTACCATCCTTCTCCCCCCAGCAGTTGACTGAACGAGCTGATCTGGAGTGAAGTGCAGGCTGCAGACTTTGCCGTGTGCCGTAACGTTAAACTTGTCCCGACGAATATTCACTAACCACCGTCTTCTTAATTCAGCATCGCTTGGAAATCCGTGGAAACTTAAAATACCATTATACTTTGAGGATGCCGTGCACTTAGGGACACAACAGTGTTCGTGATAATGTTTAGCTTGCTTCTGAAATACGAGCTTATCTTTCCTAGATGTCATAGTTCCTCAAAGCGGAAGCTAGCGAGCCGCATTCCGCTCCGGCGGATGTGACGTCAGCGCCGCAGATGCAAAGAGCCTATTCTGCCTCCGCATGATTTTATCTTTGATCTTGGCTGATAGTATTATTGATTTTACTTGATTTTATCACTTGTTTTATTTATTTATTTTTTAAGTAGGCCTATTCTGCCTCCACATGATTTTATCTTTAATCTTAGTTGATATCATTATTGATTTTATTTGATTTTATCACTTGTTTTATTGTTGTAGCACTTTGAGATTTTTATTAATGAAAAGTGCGGTATAAATTGAATTTATTATTATTATTATTATTAACTCCCCATCTGTGGGAACCACTGGTGAAGGACTTTGAGCCTCACTGACTCTTTTAACCTGGTTCAGTGGGTGGCTGGTCCCACGCATGAACATGGACACATCTTGGACTTGGTTCTCTCTCACGGTTTGTCTGTGACCGACCTGGAACTTTACGATAATGTTATTTCTGACCATAGGCCTGTTTGATGTTGGTTTGTCCTGTGCTCCAGTTAAATACTGCACTCCTGCCCAGCGACATAGTTTTTAACCCTTCCACTGCTGGTCAGTTCTCTGCTGCCTTTGAGCAGCTCTGTGCTCCCTCTGACTCTGCTGCTGACACCGAACAGCTGAGCTCCTGGTTTGACTCCTGTCAAACCATTCTGGACTCTGTGGCTCCATCTAAACTGGTGCGGCCTAAAGCCAGATCTGAACCCTGGTTTAATAAAAACAAACTCTTGCAGCCAGACAGGAGTACCGTAGAGCTGAACGGAGATGGAAAAAGGATAAACTGGAGGTTTCATTTCACATTTTAAAGGACTGTCAACGTCAGTACCAGAACATTGTTAAAGAGGCCAAAAAAAAAACCTACTTGTCAGATATTATTGTGTCCAATCACAACAACCAATGTGTCCTTTTTAAAACTACTGACTCTGTCCTGAAGGCCCCACAACCTGTCTGCCTGGAAACCTCTACTGAACTCTGTAATGACTTCCTGCAGTTTTTTATAAATAAGGTTGTTACCACAAGGGCCCTTATTTCAGCCCCTGCTTTTGACCCCTCCTGCTTGGTCCCCTGCCTAGCTGTGTTCGATAGATTTGAACCAGTGACTCTGACCCTTTTAGAGGATGTGGTCGGCCATATTAAGCCATCAGGTTCCCCTCGTGACCTTGTCCTCCCTCGTCTTTTAAAAGTTTTTTTTTCCAGCATCAGGCAGGTGATCCTTGCTGTTATCAATAGCAGTCTGTCCTCGGGTGTTGTCCCAATAAGTTTTAAACATGCGGTGGTGCAGCCCCTGCTTAAAAAGCCCAGCCTAGAGCAAACTGTCTTGGCTAATTTTAGGCCCATCTCCAAGCTGCCTTTTATTTATTTATTTTTTATTAGAAAAAATTGTGTATTCACAGTGAAATGTTTTCTGGATGAGCACAACATCCTGGAGGTTTTTCAGTCTGGCTTCAAAACTCACCACAGCACAGAATCAGCTCTAGTCAGAGTTTTTAATGACATTCTTATGGCCAAAGATACTGGTGAACATGTAGTTCTTGTCCTGCTCGACCTAACCGCTGCCTTTGATACTGTGGACCATAACATTTTAATATCACGTTTACAGCACCAAGTGGGTATCTGTGGTACTGCACTGAACTGGTTTAGGTCCTATCTGGCAGACAGAACCATGTCTGTAAACATAGCTGGTTCTGAATCCTCCACTGCTCCTCTGTGTTTTGGGGTTCCACAGGGCTCTATTTTATGTCTCCTGCTTTTCTCCCTTTACCTGCTTCCATTGGGATCAATCTTTAGGAAGTATGGGATCTTTTTTTACTGTTACGCTGATGATAGTCAAATCTATATGCCACTAAAAAAGAAAGATGCCCCCTCAATCTGTCCACTTCTGTTGTGTCTTGAAGACATCAAAGCTTGGATGCCTTTAAACTTCTTAAATTTTAAAGAAAGGAAAACAGAAGTGATGGTGTTTGGTCCTAGTGGTTCTTGTGAACTTTGCCCTGTTGATCTGGGTCCTCTGGCACCACATGTAAAGAAAACTGTTTCTAACTTGGGTTTTAAAATGGACAGTGATTTTAAATTAGATTCCCAGATTGGAGCGGTGGTCAAGACCAGTTTTTATCACCTCAGACAGCGGCTAAGGTAAAGTCCATCCTCACAAAACAGCAGCTGGAAACAGTAATCCATGCCTTCATCACTTCTCGGCTGGATTACTGTAACACTCTTTACCTTGGAGTCAGCCAGTCTTCCCTTATGCCAGGTACCCACCAAACGCGTTTCGGGCGGCGGAAGCGGCCGGTTTACATGCAAAGTCTATGTGGAGACGCGTTGAGGTGCGGCGAATCGTGAAGCGGCGCGTTTTGAGCGTTTCAAGCGGCGCGGCAGCGCGCAGCAGTTCTTTTCCGCGCACGCGACGCGTCCGAAGCAGCCGACGTGTCGAGCAGCCAAAGTTCAAATATTTGAACTTTCTACGCTCGCCGCATCGCAGCAACCAATCGGGAGAGACTCTGCTATGTGATGAAGCAACGACGACAGGACTTTATTTGGACTTTTTAAACTTAGCCCAACGAGCCTCCGTGAAGAAACCAGCCTCCGGTAAGAAACTTGGCATTTTTACAGTTGCCGCTGTCCGCTCGAGCGTACGATCACCCCAAACATAAAAAAAAAAAAACGTTTTAATCTCAACAAAGACTTTTGGAGCTGCAGTTCGGCTCGTAGAAAACCCACTCAAGTAGTAACGAGGCTCACGTACAGCTGATTTCGTCTGTCCGGTTTACAAGAAAACAAAAGTTCATAAGAGGGAGCACATCACCCCCACTCTGGCTTCACTCCACTGGCTGCCTGTTCATTGTAGAGTTCATTTTACTATACTTTTATTTGTTTTTAAAAGTTTAAATGGTCTTACCCCATCCTACCTCTCTGAGCTGCTTCACCCATACTCTCCTGCTCGGTGCCTCAGATCAGCTGATCAGCTGCTCCTGGAGGTGCCGAGGTCCAAACGGAGGCTCAGAGGGGACAGAGCTTTTTCTGTTGCTGCTCCAAAACTGTGGAACGATCTCCCTCTTCACATCAGACGAGCTCCTTCACTGTCCAGTTTTAAAACTCTTTTAAAAACAAATTTTTACTCCCTAGCTTTTAGCACAGACTGAATTTGTGCTGCACTGTTTTTATTGTTTTTACTGATCTTAATGTTTTAACAACTGTTTTATTTTTTATGTGTTTAAATGTTCTTGATTATATGTACAGCACTTTGTTGCAGCTGTGGTTGTTTTAAAGGGCTTTATAAATAAAGTATTATTACTATTACGGTACTATTATTGAGTTTTCGGACCAGCATTTTCATAAACAAAATTAGCTTGTTGTGGGGATGTATTTATTATTCCGTATATTCTTACTTGTTCTTGAATCTGTGATCATTATTGCATATATAAATAGCACAGCGATCTCTACAACCCCTTTTCACACTGATTCACACACTGGGTTCCCCTAAACAGGACCACAATGCTTGCTTTGCACTAAATAAAGATGCAGTATCTGTGAAACGGCTTATCTAATCATTATTTTATTTTCGCTTAAAAATATACTCTGGTTCAAAAAACATTTGACAAACACATACACAGAAGAAATCACATGAGCTCACTTTTCATGGTGGCAGACAATGACTTTTTTTGTTGATTTATTGATTGCAACCATATACTGTATATCAATTCTGTTCTTTGAATCAACTCTACTTTTGACAAAATAATGATTGCTGCATCTGAGATTCACGACTACTGAAGCAGTGCCATAAAGTGCAATATCATTGACGCTACTTCACAATTATTCAAACATACAAAAACCTACAGTCATAATAACTTCTGTCGTGTTATATATTTTTACATTTTTCATCACCAATACTCATTAGTAAATTTCACTTTTTTGATGTCCAAATATGGTCACTTCTTGCTTCAAAAGAATAATAT